>BQNB010205960.1:0-10581 GCA_026074375.1 Tanacetum coccineum | reverse complement strand
GGGAGAGATGAATGAACAGTAAATAGCCCTTCGCGCCTTTTTTCCTTTTTATAACTGAAAGAGAGGTAAATTCAGTTTGAACTATGACCTCTTGGCATTTTCAGTCCCTCTCTTTGTTTTCCCCTCTTCTAGTTATAAAAAGCTTTTGGAGATATGCAAAACTGGCCCTTGTGGTTTATGAAAAGGAAAATAGGCTAGGGTTTTGGGCTTAAAGATCCGGGTAAGGCCCAATTAGGTTTAGGGACCATTTATGGACTTTTCTGAAAGTTGAGGGACTTAAATGGAATATTTTGGGTCTTGTTAACTTTTGTTGACCATGATTTGACTAGAGTTGACTGTAGGTTTGACTTTCTCTGGCTTTGCTTTCGGATTTTGTTTACTCTTCCGTTCTCGTGTCCGTGCTTGCTTGTTTTTGACTATTCTCTTGTGATTTTTGATATATCCTCACCTGCACACACAAAACACAAATACAAGCATATTTTTGCCATTTTTGGTATGTTTTGGGTTTATTTGGGTTATTTTAGGTACAAACGGATATGTGTATTCTACACTTATCAATGCTTTGACTCAAGCCTGTTGGATTGGAGCAATGCAAGAAGAACTTAATGAGTTCGAACGACTTGAAGTATGGGAGCTCGTACCCCGACCAGACAAAGTTATGGTGATTACTTTGAAGTGGATCTACAAAGTGAAACTAGACGAACTGGGAGGAATTTTGAAGAACAAAGCTCGATTAGTAGCCCGTTGTTACCGTCAAGAGGAGGGATTTAATTTTGAAGAATCTTTTGCTCTGGTTGCAAGATTAGAGGCTATAAGGATTTTTCTCGCGTTTGCTGCACATATGAATATGGTCGTCTACCAAATGGATGTGAAGACTATGTTTCTGAATGGTTATCTGCAAGAAGAGGTTTATGTTAGCCAGCCGGATGGGTTCGTGGATAAAGATAACCCCAATCACGTGTATAAGCTAAAGAAAGCTCTTTATGGGTTGAAACAAGCTTCACGCGCGTGGTATGATATGTTGTCTTCCTTCCTGATATCCTAAGACTTCTCTAAAGGCTTAGTGGATCCTACTCTGTTCATCCGTAGGGAAGGCAAGGAATTACTTCTGGTACAAATATATGTCGATGATATTATCTTTGGTGCTTCTACACCTGTACTTTGTGACCTATTTGCTAAAATCATGTGTTCAAAATTTAAGATGTCAATGATGGGCAAAATCTCATTTTTTTTAGGATTACAGATTTCTCAAAGTCCTAGAGGCATCTTTATTAACCAGTCAAAATATGCCCTTGAATCTTTAAAGAAATACGGTTTTGACTCTTGTGACCCAGTGGATACTCCAATGGTGGAGAAATCCAAACTGGATGAGGATAAAGAAGGGAAAGCCGTAGATCCGTCACAATATTGTGGTATGATTGGCACCCTCCTTTATCTTACATCCAGTAGACCTGACCTACAATTTTCTATATGCATGTGTGCCCAGTATCAGGCTCGGCCTACCAAAAAGCACTTAAATGCGGTAAAATGATCTTTCGGTATCTAAAAGGAACCGTACATCAAGACTATGGTATCCGAAGGATTCTTCAATTGCTCTAATAGCATTTGCAGATGCGGATCATGCTGGTTGTCAAGATACACGCCGTAGCACTTCTGGTAGTATGCAACTTGTAGGAACCCGTTAATACTTCCACTTCATAACCCGAACCACGAAACAAGAAACTAAGAAAAAGAGAGAGAGAGAGAGACGAAATGTAGAGAGAGAGATGAGAGAGAGTTGAGAGAGAAAAGAGATAGAAAAGAAATTAGATTTTTAGAAAATGAAAAACTAGATATTTTCATATGAAAATATCTATATATATATTTAGATATTTTAGAAAATATCTAAATATATAAAATCCCCCCTACACCTTAATGTGACTGCGGGATATATAACTAGGTACGCCGGGCTCGGGTGTTGTTTGGGATTAAACCCAAAACATATACAATATTTAGATTTACAATCGAGCCCGATTCCCGAAATCATCTTATTACAACATTAACTAATTAAGACCGATAGCTGTCCATCGTAGAGTGACCGACTTCTGTTTCGATCTCAATAATTGAGCTAACAATCTCCCGGCCCCAAGTGAAGGTCTTGAACACGGGAACACTTCCTTTATTGACACAATAAAATTTGAGGCTAACAATCTCCCCCGAAGTGAGTTCATTGATGACTACTCCATCATGAATCAGTGAGATTTGCTTGTCGTTTAAGCTCAAGTGTTCTTGGGTCCTTTGTCTTTTCGTTCTTTGTGTAAACTTGTTCCTTCATACTTTGCGATCTTGACTTTGAGGCCTTTTCATTGGACTTTATCGTCTTTGCCATCTTGCGATCTTGTGGTCTTTGACCAACATGCTCATACATTTGCATTATCTTGAAAGCTCAAATCAGAGATTGCGGAAGTCTTTTTGTGCTTAAATATTTGACTTTCTATATATATGTCTTCGTAGATTTGAGCATATGAATGGGATTGAGGTTGTCGTTACCCACCTGTTTGACTGCTATGTTTAAACGTTAGTGATAAACGAGATAATTGATTTAAAAATCAACGACGTGTGTCACTCGTTAAAGAGTTTTTGTAACACATCGAGAGTGTCATGTTTTTATCAAAATTCATCAACCGTCAATTCATTTACTGGACCAAATCGATATCCAGTTGTCACAAGTTTGATTCATATAGAATCTCGCAAGTCACCTACCGCAGTGCTGTTTGATGATGACACTGGAAGGATTTCCATTCGTCATTGTGAATACTAAAGAGTGTCACTCCGTATGTTCTAGCAAATATCATATGCGTATTGCGTAGGACTCTAGGATAAACAGCTTGTGGAACTTGAGATGTTCAACAAGTGTTTAAAATGGAAAGTGTCCTTACGAGATTTTGATTGATCTCTTGGCTTAGACTCGATTATGCAATTTGGTTTTAGTCCTACTAAGACGCAGCTGAGCATATTTGCCACCTTTTTCAATATCAACAATCTCGAGAGAGATGTCAATAGATTAACGGGTGCATGCTCCGGGTGCCCTGACAAGTGAGACAAGTTATCTGTTGTAGAAATACCCAATGGCTGGGAGGGTTGTGCATTGCATCACTGGGTTCCATAATGTCGTTTTCAATACCACAATCCATCTTGTGATTATGACAGCATATGTATTGACCCGGTTTCTGCCTTAAGTTGTGTGGAGGCTCTTTCTTTAGACCCTTATCCATAACATCTTAAAATTCTCAACTGCCTTCAATCTACCAAGACGTCATTACTAAGCACCGTTGTTGGGATTGTTCTGGTGGTTTAACTCAATCTTAGTCGGCATTATTCCCATATACATTCATCTCCAATCATACCTAAGGACTGCTATTTCTAACTTTGGATTATCCTTGGGTAGATCCTCCGGTTTTGGTTGGATCATAGGATTGATTCCTAACCTAACCACCTTATTACTTCAGGATCGTCGTGAAATTAAGATGTTGTTGGGTATAAGATCGAACCATAAAACCTTTTCTTACTGTTCAGCACTTTGAGTCATTTAGATCATATTTTAAATACATTTTCTCCCCTTATTTTAAATAATAAACACTTAGTTTTTAAAATACCTTGTGATTAAAATATATCTTTAAAAAAACTGTGGGAGAAAATATGGTCAGCATGAATGGTTTGGAACATTTTGATAATGTTTTGAATACATAAGAATGGTCGTTGTTGATGTATCCAAAAACATTAAAACTTTGTTTTTCGAAAAACTCCCCCTCAATAATAGGACCAATTGAAAAATTGTTGTCTTTTGAAAACATCGTGAGGGATGGAGTGTTGAACTCACAATTTTGAAAGATTATGAATTGTCATCGAGAAATTCTTGAAAAATTGTGTTCAACTTTTTGAAAAACCAGATGTTAGAGGAACTTCTCTGTCTAACAGTAAGTTAAGCCACTGAAACGTACACTATCCTTTTTCTTGAGCTAAAAACATTGAATGTCTGTAAGAACAGCTCAAGACCGAGAACTTAATTTTCTCGTTGTGAGGATAAGTTATAAACCTTCCTTTATATGAATTCCGGGTATGAACGATATTTGCACATAAGCCCATCTAGAAAATTAGAAATGACATGTTTTGAAACTATTTGAAAACTCTCGCTCGAACTTCATTTACACACCCGTGTCAATGTTAATCGACATTTCTAAGCACGTGAATGTTATCGATTCCAAGAGACATGTCGAGAAGATTCTTTTTGGTAATTTTTTGATTTTATGATTTTGTAGTTGTATATATATACCTGTTGTCCTCAGTATTGCTATGTGATGGTGGAATAATGATTCCAACTCTTATCGTGATGTAGCTGTCTTTACTGCTAAAGGAACAACTTTTGGAACCAGCTTTGAACTTGACGGTCATTGCTGTGGTCTTGAATTCCGATTCTGACGTTTTATGAACAGAAGTCAGTTGTATGAGAACGAGGCCTAACTGATTGAACAGACAATCATTTTATCATTGAGGAACGGGGCCATAGAGTGTATTTTCCAAGCAGACAACCTAAAGCGTTTAAAGAAAGGATTAAAAGACCATATTAATCCGTTGACGACCGAGGCTTGAACTGTTGTGTTCGAACGTCATTTACATTGATAACCGAGGCTTGAACTGATGTGCTCAAACGTCATCTGAATCAGAATCAGAACTTGAATCTTTCTTTTTGGCAGCAGCTGCACCATTTTTAGCAGCAGCTAGTGGCTTCTTTGGTGTCTCATCGTCAGATGATGAGTCATCAGAGTCTTCTTCACTGCTTGACTCTGGCTTTTTTGCAGGAACAGCTGCTTTTTTAGGTACAACCTTCTTCTGCTCTTCCTCAGAGTCAGAGGAGCTGCTATCCTCATCAGATGAAGATTCCTGTTTCTTGGCGCTCTTCTTAGTCTTGGTCTCGACCTTCTTCTTCGTCTCAATAGCCTTAGTCACAGCACCGTTCACGACTTTCTGCTTCTTGCTACTCACAACTTGCTTCTCAATAATCTCCTCTGCATCTCTCTTGCCTTTGTGTCTGGTAGACGCACTTGTTTGTGTGGAAGAAGATTTGCTTGAATGATTGTGCATTCAGTCTTGAGGAACAGGTGCCTCATATAGTTTACTGAATTTGGTTTGAGCAGCCGCAAGAAGTGCTAATGGGTTTGCACTTCTTCTAAATTTTCTCAGAACGATAGCATTAACATCGTGTTTGAAAACTGCTTTCAGAAACGGATCAAACACTTAATTTACCTGTTGTCCTCGGCATTGCTATATGATGGTGGAATAGTAATTCCAACTCTTGTCGTGATGTAGCTGTCTTGTTTGCTTAAGGAACAACTTTTGGAACCAGCTTTGAACTTGACTGTTCATTGCTGTGGTCTTGAATTCCGAGTTCTGAACGGTTATGATCAGAAGTCATTTGATGAAGAACGAGGCCTGAACTGATGTGAACAGACATCATTTTATCATTGAGGAACGGGGCCTGAAGTGTTATTTTCAGCAGACACCATTTATCGTTGACGACCGAGGCTTGAACTGTTGTGTTCAAACGTCATTACATTGATGACCGAGGCTTGAAACTGGAAGTGCTCAACACGACATCTACGACATGAAGGACCGAGCTTGAAATGTTGTTGCTCAAAACAAACTTGACATGAAGACCGAGCTTGAACTGCTTTTGTTCAAAACAACAATTATACAATTGCTAGCCCGACGCTTAACTGTTGTGTTCAAACGTCATTTACTTATGCATCCAGAGTCAACAATGAATAGGATGAGTTGTACAATCTGCAATAGAATTAGAGGACGATGGAACATAGGTACAAATTGGATCCTAAGGAATTGAAATCTTTAAGACTAGTTATCCTAGAGACAATGTGTCTATAGTGGGACTAATACTTGTTGATTCATCATCTTTACCTATCTAGGCATCCATATCTTGTGGTCCTAAGCGCTTTTGTGTCCTTGTATAAATGATGGACATCTTTTAGCTATCCACCATTTCCATTCCTGATTTGTATTCTCATGACAACTTCTTAAACTAATCTGGATTTCGAATGTGGTAACTGATGCACCTGTTTTTCTTAATGGGGTTTTTGCAAACAGATATTCGCCTTTTACATTTGTTTTACAAGCACTAATAGGAACTACATGAGGCTAATCTTAGTTCTAGCATACAACGACTTTCAAGTATCGAGTAAACACACAGCATCATGATTAGAATAAACACACATGTTCCAACATTCCAGCACAAATACAGCATTCGCATTCGAAGTTCGTGGAGTTTGAACTTCAATTAACATCCAGTTACAGACTTTGTTTTATTAGAAAAACTAGAAATCCTATGTTGGTCTTCTACTTCCTTCTATTTAATCTTCACTTGACTATTGTTTTGCACGACCTTATCTTTCACTTGATAGCCACTTAAGCTGTGGTCTGCTAACACTAGTAGTGTGAATTACTCCTGAAGATTAGACTATGGGAGGATTAGTATACCAAGAAGCATGAGCAACTGGGAGTTTCTGTTTTGTGGTTTGTGGAGGATGCATTCTAAACATGTCCTGTTTTAAGCCCATTTGTTTTTTGAACCGCTTGTTCCTATTCTTAGGCAAACTCGGTTGAGTGAGACTGGTAAAAATAAACCTACCGACACATTAGTTTATTAACCGAGCTGATTTGTTTGAAGAACTTCTCATGTTTCAGGAGAATTTGAAAAGGAGTTCGGACTTCCCTAAAACTGATTTTTTGGAATTCGTTGACATATTGTTTGACGAAAACAGATGGATTTATCAAACTTAGTTTCCACCAGACTTTCCTTTGTTTACCAAGAATGATTTCTTAACTCATTTATCCACCATGTTCTTGTCTTGCAGTTAGAGCTTTCCAATCTGTGTATTTCATATATTGTTCAACGTTCCTTTTTCGAAAAACATTAGAAAGCATTTTTCCTTTGCAAACTGGGTTGTTTTTCATCTGTTCTTTACAATGTTGTAAAGAAAGTTCAAGAGAAATTGAGTGTTTTTCAAGTTTAGCAAAACTCTTTAACAAATGTATTATGAACTTCTTTGTATAACAGATTCATTTGTTTTCGAAAAGCGATTAGTGCAAGACATTCACATTCATTTGACTTTATGAAATATAAGCATGCCATTCAGTATGAGCATTTAAATCAGACAGAGAATGCAAATATGAACATGTAACATCTTTAGACACACACTCTTCGAGAAGTAGATCATATATGTTTGAAAAATCAGCCTTTTCTGATTCAAGTTCGTCAAGCTCCTTTTCAAGGGAATTAACGTACTCCAAATCGTCATTCATTTCTTTTTGAGTTCATGAACAAAACAATGACTGTCCAGTATAGTTTTTGTCTGAAAGAGGCATTAATAAAGATTTTTGATCCAAACTTCCCACACTCTTGGCAGTTGGGTGTAGGGAACATGCACTACTGTATGATTAACCTTACGTTTGTTGACAAATTGTTCTAAATGATTGAAGTTGTTTGTATTTCGTTAAAGTAGTCTACTTTACTAATGGATTTAGACATGGGTAGAAATCCAACGTTTTTAGCAATGTGGCTTTGTCCTAACAAACGTTTTTCTCCACATTGTCTTCCTAACTTCTTTAGCGCGTTCCAACTGATCAAATAGGCTTTGGATGGTGGTTTGAAAGTTTCATAAAGACTGTTTTGATATGTGTAATTATATGGTTTCACTGTGTCTTTATTCAATTTGGATCTACTCTCCTTTTCAAGAGTCACTGTCTCTTCCTCATTGGGGCAAAATCTGTTTGCAGGATCAGAAGTATCATATGGGATCTCATACAAACGAGGCTTATCAGATTGAGCTTTCTGAGGTACTTTGGATTAGCAAAGGTTTGATCTGCCATGATACGTTGTGCGCACAGTTGGGTGCAAACATATAATGGTCTGAAAATGACTGATTGCCTTATAAAGAATTTCATTTAAAAACTTTATTTGTTTGTCCATTTCAATCATCGTGTCAATGTCTTTTCCTTCCTTAACCTTTAAATCCGAAATAACCTTAGTTTTCTCTTTGAGTTGACCTTCAAATTGTGACCTAGTTAACAGACTCTTTGTGAGTAGCTCATCGTATTTCTGCTTGACAACTGAAATTTCTGTTGAGGATGTGTTAACTAGAGTAGACATGATGAATGATTAGTTATGAGTTATGAAGTGTGATTGATTTTGTTGGATCTTAAGTGGATATTGTGATTGATTGTTGGTTTTTGTAAGCAATCACATTCACGGGATTTTACACGTCTATGATTAAAACCGATAAATGAATTAACGGGATTTTACAAAATCAATAAAAAACCATGAATGATTTGATGTGGAATCAGCGGCCAAAAATTCCCAAAAAAAACTGAAAAGTGTCAATTTCTCATAGAAAACAAGCATTTTTTTTGGCCAGGGCGAAAAATCCTAACACCTGCCAAAGATGATTAAAGCGTGATCCGTCTCGTTATTTTCTCTTCGAATTGAGAGCTCACGAAGGACCCTGAAAACGAGTTACGGATTCTAAGTTATGGCCGTTTACTGAAACCCACTTTTTCGACACACAAAAAAATTTTCGTTTGTCCACAAAAAAAATTTCTCGTTCGAATCAAAACTTCCGGCTCGTGTTCTATCCCGCATCGTTTCGATCGCATCGTTCGATCCGCTCGTTCGATCCGCTCGTTCGATCGCTCGTTCGATCCCGCTCGTTCGATCGCGTTCGTATCGATCGCACGTGATCGAATCACCTATCGATCCCGCGTCGTGTCAATCACTGCTTAGTTTCGATCACGCTAGTTCGATCCCCTAGATCGAATCCCCGCTCGTAGTCGATCAACGTAGTTCGATCCACCTAGTTCGATCACCTAGTTTCAGATCAACCTAGTCGATCCCGCCTGTTCGATTCACGTAGTTCGTCACTCTAGTTCGATCGCTACGCTTCGACGAACATCGGTTCGATCAACCTGTACGACAATCGCATCTGTTCGATCATAACACGATTTCACTCTTCGAAGCGTTACAACATTTTCGCTCGTTCGTTGATACGATTTTGCACTCGATCGATCCAAGCGTTTTGGCACTATACGTTTTCGAATCATTCTTCACGAAAAAATCCGCTCCATTTTTTTTCCACTCATTTCGTTGCGCCAAATAGTTTTGCAACACCCAAAATGAGCCACGAGATATAAATGCTTACCGAATGCCACAAAGAACCCAACGAAACTGCCGAATCCGTATAAGCTTATCACAACTAAAAAAAATCACGAAATCCACCCGAGGCGATTGATACCAATTGTAGGAACCCGTTAATACTTCCACTTCATAACCTGGACCGAACCAACGAAACAAGAAACAACAGAAAAAGAGATAGAGAGGAGTAGACGAATGTAGAGAGAGAGATGAGAGAGAGTTGAGAGAGAAAAGAGATAGAAAAGAAATTAGATTTTTAGAAATGAAAAACTAGATATTTTCATATGAAAATATCTATATATATATTTAGATATTTTAGAAAATATCTAAATATATATATACCCCTACACATTTAATGTGACGCGTCACGGTATATATAACATAGGACCCGGCCGGGTTTTTGTTTGGGAAAACCCAAGAACATATACAATATTTAGATTAACTATCTACGGTTTAAGAGCAAACGCGTAAAACTCTAAAAATAAATTGTGAATTACATAATGTCATACAATGACCTAAAACACGAGATGTTATAGTCAAGATACACACCGTAGCACATCTGGAAGTATGCAAATTTTGGGTGATAGACTTGTTAGCTAGTCGTCTAAACAGCAGAAAAGCACTGCGATATCTAGTACGGAAGCTGAATATATTGCTTTGTCCGGCTGTTGTGCTCAAATCCTTTAGATGAGATCACAGCTTACCGACTATGGCTTTGGATTCAATAAAATTCCAATGTACTGTGATAACAAAAGCGTTATTGCCTTATGCTGCAACAACGTTCAACATTCCAGATCCAAGCATATAGACATCAGATTTCACTTTATCAAAGAGCATGTTGAGAGTGGGGTGATCGAGCTTTACTTTGTCAATACAAAGTATCAACTGGCAGACATCTTCACTAAAGCTCTTGGCCGAAATAGAATTGAGTTTCTGATCAACAAGCTGGGAATGCGAAGTTTTACGCCGGAGACTCTGAAACAGTTGGCAGATGAAGTTGATGAATAAGTAGTGGTACCTATTCATATATCCTGTATCATATGTATATATTCTAAAACTATAAAAACCAAAAAGATTTTTCATTTTTTCAAACCTTTATAAAAACAAAATACAAAATTAAAAAATGAGAAAAATACAAAAAAGAAGTTTTTCAATGGCATGTCTTTTGCAAACGATAATATTTACGTCCCTAGAAATGTCTTTCAATAAAGACACGTGGACATAAATAAAGTTCGTGCAAAAGTTTAAATGTTTTTCAAAACATGCCATATGGCTTGCTATTATTTCAGATAGCAACCCGGTCATCATCTTAAAGGCAAGTATTTCAAAAAAAGAAATCTTGA
>BQNB010205958.1:0-10581 GCA_026074375.1 Tanacetum coccineum | reverse complement strand
AAGTTTTGTAAAAAGGATTAATGGGCTTTTGTTGGGCTTGGGCTTGTATTGGGCTTGGGCTTGTATTGGGTCTTCAAAGTCTTCACAGTTATACTATTGGGCTTTCCCGGCCCATCAGATGGGTAAAGATTGCATAGTATTCTTCAGTATTGACTCTGACTTTGGCTTTTTTGGACTTTGGCCTTGATTTTGCACAGTCTTTTCCATTCCATGCTCAGTTTTGTCATTTTGGCTGCTGATAAAAGTTTGCTGCATCTTGCCGGCTCACAACCGATGTTGCAGCCTTCTAAAAAAGGCCCATAGTGAGAATAATAATCCGAGATCGATAAAAGTTTGCTGCATCTTGCCGGCTCACAACCGATGTTGCAGCCTTCAAAAAGGTCTAGGATTTCAATTGTATCATGGCAAGGTTAATGTTAAGAGTAATATTTGTGATTTAATAAATATAGAGAAAATCTCTTTTTCTTAAATTTAAATACGCTTTTGAACTAAGACTATTTCATTTTAAGTTGTGGTTTTTCTAAATAAGCTATGTATAAACGGGAAACCTAAGAGTTTTTGAAACCGAAGGTCCGTGAGTCCCGATACTAGTCTTTGTGGGGTGTCAAAAGCCTGGTCACTTAGCCGCAAGGTTGGGATGTGCCGAGACGAAAGTCGCTACATGGGATGATCTCGCCTTCAAACTCATTATTCTCGGGTGGAACGTGAAGCATAGAAATTTTGCAAAACGTTGATCCATGGTTGAAATTCGAAATGGCACATTCACCTAAGATATAATAATTGTCGGGAGTGAAAAGTTTCACAAGTTACAAATATGAGTAGTGTTAGCATCTTTACTTGTATTTAACGGTGATTTCGTTTTAAGCTTGGTTTGGAATAAGTGAAAAGTCGGGAACGATGAATTTATCCTTTTTGGGGCATTTTAGGATTGAAATGCGTCTTGTTCTATGACCCTAAAGTTATAAAAATAACGAAAGTCAAATATGTTAGTTAGTTGCTTAAAAAGAAAAATACAAAAAAAATATAAGAAAAAAGGAAAAATACAAAAATATTAGTGGTAGTAAAGGCATGCTTGGTTCAAAGTGAGGAATGATAATGGTAAAGGCAAAAGGAATACTAAGGAATGTAATGGGTATTCCTTAGCATTTCGTATGTCATTGGTGTTGCTTGGTATACATACTTTAATTGTAATATAAATCATTTCGCCTATCAATGCGGCATAAATCATTATAAAAATATATGTCGCTAACACAAAAGAATTATGTTTTTTGATAATGATCACTCGTAATGCAATCAGGTATGTTCATAATAGAATTGATTTTTTATCTGCTTGACACATATACGAGAAACCAAAATCAAGAAATTGAACAAGGATAACCATAAATGAAGAAATTATAAATAAATCACAAAGAAAAAAACAAGTTGACAATAGATTTGAAAAAGGTATTAATGAAATCTTCATCTTGATATTGTGAAAGATACACGATTAAAAGCCGAAACCGAAGAAATACTTAATGGGTCAACCCGCACCCATCTAATGGGCCGAGACAGCCCATTAAGCATTTATATCAAGACTTACATAAGCTTAAAGATTAAATAAGCCCAATTCCCCTTCTACTAAATGGCCAAAAATCCTTTAAAATAAACAAGCCTGGCCCAAACTGTTTAACTAGGCCCAATCCCACTTTAACAACCATTAGCCCACTACACCCTTAACCTATTTACACAGTTAGTCCTTAAGGACTAACATTGCTAGTCCTTAGGGACTAACAAAGTAAGCCCTTATAACTTTTTACCCTTGTACACACCATAACGTCCCTCAAACCCAAACAACCATTTTTTTTTTTTTTTGTTTTTTTTTTTTTTTTTTTTACCGTTACACTGTTCACCCCCTAAAAACCTAAAATCCCTTCACATCCATCATCCTTTTTCCCTAACAACCGTCACAACCATCACAAATTAAACAATAGTATCTTTCCCGCCCAAACAACCCCAGACACTGTTCATCTGTCTCTTTCACCTCAACCCACTAGCTCCCACAACACCAGATTCATATCCCTTACCAATTTAACCCCACCTCACAAAACAACAAGTCCACCTTGGCAATCCTCTCAATTTTCATTCGTCAATGAAAAAGACAAGAAATGAAGGGTTAAGATCATACGACTTGGAGACCAAGAAAGATTAATGGCTTGGATTGATTCTTGAACTCTCTCACAGAAGAAGCACAAGTGCTCAGCTCCTCACACAGAAAACACAAGTGAAGACTTAAGACTTAGAATTCTTAGTATAAGTAGAAGCCATTGTAGCTCATTTGTTCTTGTCTTGTTTTGTCTTGTTTTTGAGCAAATTCGACCATTTTTAATATTGTAATTTACTTTACCTGTCATTTAAAATTATTGTCATTTAAATTATTGCATTGTAATTTTTTTCAAGTTAATGGAAAATTATCAAGTTTTTCTTTAAATATTGTCATTTACTTTAATTGTCCTTCAAATTCTGTCATTAAGCTCTTACATAAGCTTCTGGTTCATTCAAAGCTTATATAAAAGCTTGTTTACAATTCTGTCTTAAAAATTTTAAAAATAACAAAAAAAATCCACTCCTCAATTACCTCAGCTTATTTTGGAAGAAAAGCCAAACTTGGAAGGGCTTTTAAGACCATACTAGCTTGTCTTTGACAAGCTAGAGCTTGTAGATCAGCTTCTTGTAAGCTTATTTGCCCTGTTTTGAGCAAGGGCTTTGTAAGTTTCCATTTTCTTATTTTTCAAGTTTTTGCTTATTTACTGTTCCTTTGCTTATTACTGCTTATCTTCCTGCTTATTATTGCTTATTATTGTTGTTTTATGCTTATTTGTCTTTGATTATTGCTTATATGTCCTTTACTTAAGTTTTTGCTTAAAACTGTTAGATTTAGCTATTTATACTGCTTATCTTTGTTTGCTTGTTTAAAGTGCTTATTCTCTGTTGAAATTTGCTTATTTATTGGATAATATTGCTTTGTTATTATCTGGTTTCAAAACTCCTTGCTTAAATCGTTAAAAAAAAACACTTTAAAAATGAAGGTTTTTGATAATTTAAAGGGGTGTTTGGGTTAAGACCTCAAAGTGGGTCAAATTGGTTAAAAAAACCTTTTGGGTCATTCATCCAACTTTAACAAGCTCATTTAAGTAATTTTAATCAGTTTTTAAAAAGTTTTAAGGTTTAAAAGCTTGTTTTTAAGTTCTGTCTAAAAGGTTTTCAAAATTGTGGGTTCAAAAATAGTTTTATATAGCTTATTTGATTAAGACTCTTTAAACAGCTTTTAAGTGTTGTATTGGTGTTGTTTTTAGTGTCAAAATGCAGTAGGATTATTGTTGGTTAAGAGTCTTTTGTCACTTTTGGTTTGGCACAAAATCTGTCAAGTGAATTTTTCTTTTAGTTTTAAGTTTTCAAAAGCCATTTTTCAATCTTATTTTTAGCTTAGTTAAAATTAGTTTTAGATCTTGAAATTGAAAACACAAGCTCCTTAGGTGTCAAGCTTCATCTGTTTTAGCTTAATTTGTAGTATAGGGCTTATTAGATAAGCTGAAATTAGGCCTGCAAAAGCTCTTTTGTCTTTTCAAAATCTTGAAAAAACTCAGTATATGCTGAGTGTGACAGCCTTTTCATTTAGCTTTTTCCTAGCTTATTTGAGTTTCAAACTCAAATCTCTTTTGTTGATTTTGGTGTATACTTATAGGATAAGCTTTGCATGAATATAAGCCTAATTCGTATAAATCTATGCATCGTAATAATAAAATATTAATATGAAAGAAAATTACAAATTTACCCTTAAGGACAAAGGTAAAAAAGGAAAAATCTTCACAAATATATATATTGAACGTATATTACCGGAAGTATGATTCGCGGAGATCGTTATTCCCCACTATTTTTATGAAATTGAGACCATTTGGTTGTTCAAACAAAGATTTGAATTGGAAACAAAGATTGATTAACCCACGATTCGACACCACGTACGACTTGACCACATTCGTTTGAGGGTGGTAACGGTAGCAAGACGATGAGTCACCATACTTAAGAACATTACTTTAAGTCAAAATTATCATTACAAAATGGTCTCACTATCGCATATAATAATAGCTCTCCGTGAACCGAATCGGGCAAAAAGAGATTGCAAAAACTTAATTACAAACTCAAGCATCTTTAGTAGGTTGAGCGGACTTAAACTTGGCTTCAACCCATTGGCATAGGTAATCGAATGGCTTAAAACGAGTATGTCTTTATTTCCTCTAGATGACGCGGCAAATGGTCTCATGAAGTTGCCTATGCCCCAGACATCAAAAGATTATCCACACACTTGATGGGCGATTTTGTGGCATCTCAATCACGCTGTGAAATTTTTCCTTCGACGCTCAGGGCAAGAGTCCACTTAATTTATTGACAACTCATGAGCAATCTTTGTAATTTGTGGGCCAACAAATCCTAGCAAAAACCTTTTTGGCGGTGTAGTTGGCACCGTAATGTCCCCTCGCGGTGGGTCCGAACATATGGCAACTGTGAGTATGTCGATACTCTTGGCCCGAAATACATCGCTCGATGCACTAAGACATTACTATGATCCAGCACAGGTTTTGAAATAGAAAAGGGTCGTCCCAAAAAATACCATGTTTGACATCTTTGAAAATTTTTGTTTTCTGCTGAGTCGAAGTCCATATTGACAATGAAATATCCTTGCGTGTAAGATGCATAATCGGCAAACCACGGGGTACTTGGGTTACCACGAGAAGTCACCATATTAAGTGTCTCGAGAGGAAAATTTTCGGGTTATTACTTATGTGGATCGCGAGAACATATTTCAAACTGGGCTCGTTTTCCTAAACGAAAGATATCGTCCGCTAGTCTTCTCGGCTCCCTTCGTATCAATTACTTTAAAATCGAATGTCTTGAGGAGGAACCCACCGGAAGCAAATCGCGCCTTGGCGTCTTTCTTATTAAAGAGGTATTTAAGGGCGGAATGATCCGTATACACTATGCTTTTATTCATGATGAGGTATGACCGGAATTTTTCGAAGGCATACACTACGGCTAACACAATTCCTTTTCCGTTGTGGTTGTATAGTTTCGTTTCTTCCTGCCTTGGTCATTTAGTTTTGCATGTTATAATGTATAGGCCTAAAGTTTTCACAATTCGTAGCCCCAAAAACCGCACCTATGGCAATAAGCGCTTTCGCTATTTTAATCGCACATAAGCTCAAAGGGCGTTCCCATCACGAGCAATCAGAATTGGTGCTTCCGTAAATTTTATTCTTTAAAATCTAAAAAGCTTAATGCATTCTTTAGTGAAAAACTGAAAGGAAGTGTTTTTTTTCCAAGAGATAGTCATGTCGAGAAATTTATGAAAAGTTTCTTGATGAAACTTAAACTACGGTAGAAACCTCATGTACCGAGAAAAACTCCTAATACCCTTGACGGTAGTTGGATGAGGTAATTAGCAATACGTCTATTTTAGCTTTTCGACTTCTATTCTTTCTTTGAAATTTTTGTCAAGTACGATGCCTTTCTTCACCATAAAATGGTTTTTTCCCCATTTAGAGCCAAACTAGTTGTCTCTCACACCGTTTAAAGCATCTTTCAAAGATGGTAAGAGACACGTGAGCAAAGAATTCCAAAAACTGAAAATCGACTCAAGAAAACTCCATTGTCTTTTCAATCATACATGGAAATAGCCATCATACCACCTCTGGAACGGCCTGGTGCATTTGCATAAGGCCCGAAAGGCATACGACGTTAAGAAAAACGTTTCTGTATTGGGCAGTGAATGATGGAACTTCTCCTGATCTATGGATTTCGATTTGTTTAGCAAAAGTACCAAGAAACCAATCGATCAGGCAACAATAGTTATTCCATTTCCTGCGAGTCTCACGAGCATATCTTGACCATAAACGGCAAAGGAGGTGGTCTTTTCCTTTCCGGGTGGCTTCGTTCAACGCTATGATAATCAATACAAAAATCACTCCATCCCGTTACAATCAATGATGGTACTAATTCATTTTCATCATTGGTCACTACGGTCATCCCTCCTTTCTTCGGCACACGGTGCTCTGGGCTCACCCAAGGACTATCCGAGACTGGCTAGATTAATCTGGCGTCGAGAAGTTTTTCAACCACTTTCTTAATGACATCGTCGATCTTTGGATCACCCTTCTCGTGATGTTTAGGAACGCGCATGGTTCGTCAGTCCTCTATTCCATAAGAATTTTATGAGAACAATTTCTGGTTAATACCCTTAATGTCGAAGAGTTTCCAAGTAATGGCTCGCTTTTGGGACTTTAGAACCTTTATGAGAGCGGTCTTTTCATCGACACTCAAATCTTTGGCAATTATGACTGGCAACTTGTTATTGTCTTCCAAAAATGCATAT
This sequence comes from Tanacetum coccineum, assembly GCA_026074375.1. Classification (NCBI taxonomy): domain Eukaryota; kingdom Viridiplantae; phylum Streptophyta; class Magnoliopsida; order Asterales; family Asteraceae; genus Tanacetum; species Tanacetum coccineum. Next base: position 4,178 of record BQNB010205958.1, on the reverse strand, counting down.
TCGAGATAAGGCGGTAAGTCCTTAAGTTCGACCTCGGGAGGTTCATCAATTGAGAGATTTGGCAGTTTTAGCTTCATAAATTGTTAAGTTTCCATTCTTTCTATTTCCCTGGCCAAATAATTTTCCTTGGCCTCGAGGAGGTGAAGGATCACTAATACGAGATGCTTCGAGAAATCAGAATGTCCCCCCTCGGGTCATAATAGGAATCATCACTCTTCCCATGTGAAGTTGGATCGTCGGCTAGAGCTAAGAAAAGCATCAGCTTCTCTGAGAAAAGAAAATTACTGAAAAAACACTATCCCCGAAAGGAGTGAGAGTCGGAGAAGAATTTGAAACTATCGGTCATATCCGGAGTGGGATTACCACTCGCGAACACATCGGAAAATCCTAGAACTTCTTGAGAATACTCCTCACAAGCTAATTCAACAACGCGATATCGGTTCGGCCGTCACAAGTCATTATAATTAAAAACCAGTATCTCAAAGTTTGATCAAGATTGTAAGTAATGGCCTCATTGCCGCACCGAAGGGTAATTCACCTTACGTTACCACCGTCTATCAAAGACACACGCGGTTACCTTTAAAAAACACCACTCCCAGAATCTAGGGGGTAATCGAGGGTCCTGAGGTTCAAAATCTACGAACCAACGAAGTCGTCAAGGAAACTGGAATACACAACATTAAGCGAGACATCTTAAGAGCAATACCGATTAATATGGGATGTTATGCGGGAGGATACGGGAGATCGAACATAACCGCTAGTTCTAGAGTCATGCACGTCGGGAGCAGGTTTGGAAGGGTTGAAGAATTTTCTCCAGCAAGGAAAATGGCTATGATATTTATGCCCGCAGCCAAGAACGGACCAAGGCTAAGCACTCATCTATTCTAGGGAAATTTATCATGGAATAAGGAATCTGTCGGGTCAACCAAGGATTTTCCGCTAACTGATAAGTAATGAAACCGCCGAGGCAAAATGTTGCATTCAACAAGGGTTCTAGCCATCTCACTAAGTTTTTCTTTATTTCCGATTAAGGCTTTAAGAATAGAAGCAAATTTAGGCATAAGAGTCAAAGCATCTATGAAGCTAATTTCGAAACTCATATCTTTAAAGATTTCGTAGAATTTCTCAATTTGTTCGTTAGCGTTTTCATGGCGCTTTTCATCATTTCGCCTTGAAGGATAAGGAATCGACGGTTTTGGGTTAGGCATCGGCGCACTAACGGGAGCAACAACTGGCTCGGAAACCGGATTTTGGTTTTCAACTGGGACAACCGAAGGTTGGACGTCTTCGGTAATTCCGTTATTAGTAGGAAAAACCGTTCCTTTGTCACCTCGGTTCTTACTACCACAAAACTTTTGGAGAAGCAGTAAGTAGGAATCGTAGGTCCCTTGAATAAACAACCCCCGCTTCGGGTGGTAATAATCTTCAAGTCTTCCTTCGGTTAGTAGTCGATTACTAGAAGAGAACCTAACATCTAAGTCGCAGCGGTATTTGGGAATTTAGCCAACTTTAGAAAAGCATTTTTCCCGTTAAATTTGTCATCTGGTTTTGTAAACCTTGGTCTTGATTTTACATATTCCTTAATACTACATCATTAGCCTTGACATAATTCTCAAAATCGGTTTTTGAAACACCTTGCATTTGTGAGCGGAAAGCTTGATAAGGGTAGCTTGTAAACTGGTGGTTGCGATTCGGTGGCGAGAGAATTGATAAATTTGCTCCGTTTGGTAGCGAAAGTTATTTCTACGGTTTTTTGATTGAAATATGTTCCCCGATTTGGTTGAAATTATTTCCTTGATTTTGATTGAAACAGTTTTGATTGTTTTGAATTGGAGGAAAACCAGGAGGTCAGATTTGGTTCGCAACCATCAGAGGTCTAGAATTGGTATTTCCTTGATTGAAATTAGCTACAGCAGCTTGTGAAACGTACTCTTGGCTGCAGCAGCTTGTGAAACGTACTCTTGAATATTGTCTCGATAAACATTGCCATCGGTGGCTGGACAATTTCTATAAGAATGAGAACCTCCACAAGTTACACAACTCTGCTCAACCGCTTTTACAGGTACGGGAGCTTGGGCTTTTTGCTTGTCGATAAGCATAGTCTTCATCATATTCTTAAGTTTAGAAACTTCGGTAGTAAGAGCATCAACATCGGGTGAAATTCTAGGGGTAGATGAATTTGAACTCACTTTGGCAACGACTGCCTTGTTTCATGAATTACAAACCTTGGTTTTACTCTCGATAATTTTCAAGCATTCACGAGGCATCTTATCCAAAAAGTTTCCACCCGCAGCGGAATTCAATGAATCTAGATCATTAGCATTCAATGAATCTTGATCATTAGCATTCAAAGCATTGTAAAACATATCTAATTGATGTAATTCTAAAAATCCGTGATGTGGGCATGCTCGAAGAAGGTCATTAAATCGATCCCAAGCCTCGTAAAACGATTCGTCAAATCTTTGTTGAATTCTCGTGATTTCGTTTCGAAGATTTGTCATTTTTGAAGGAGGAAAGAATTGATTAATGAATTTAGAAACAAGATCATCCCATGTTAAAATTGATCGAGGAGGTTCTTTCTCTAGCCAAATCCGGGCTGAACCTTCAAGAGAAAATGGAAAAAGCATAGCTTAATTGACATGCTCGGGACGTCCGGGAATCTCATCGTTGAGGTGATTTTGTTGAAATAACGGATGTGAGCATGTGGATCCTCTTTATCATGTCCGAAAAACTGCTTGTTTTGAACAAGATTGATCAAACCATGCTTTAACTCAAAATTAACATTGATTTCAGGAATTATGATTGCGTCCTCATACCCCTCGGTGGGTGCTTGGAGCAATTCCGCCATAGTTCGGTTATCGGCCATCGAAACTAAGGGAGGATTATCAAAAGGTTCTTCTAAATTAAATGGTTCTACAACAGCCGGTGGGGCTTGTTGTTGACGGTTAAGGTTGTGGGTTTGAGAACGAGTGTGCATGCACAAAATAGAAAAAGAAAATTTAAACTAATATTATATATATATTTTTATTTATTTATTATTTTTTTTAACAAACAAACTATTTTAACGGATAACGAGAAGACAACTTAAACCAAATAATCAAACTTACTTCACGGTAGCTCTTAAAAATTTTACTTTTTAAGGTGAGCCGTATTTCGTAAGTGACACAAATGGTAAGTTTTTAAATCTTTGATTCGAGTTGGGAACTTATTAATGAATAATAACTCAATTGAAGGTATTATTTGTTGGTGTTCTTTTACCAACTTTGTTTATTTTATTATTTTTTTATGGACAATTTTTATATTTTTGATTTTTTATATTTTTAATATGATAATTATACTAAAAGAAAAGAAAAATATTTTTTACTTTTTATATTTTATAATTTTTTATTTTTGGTTTTTTATCAAAAACAAAACTTTCAAGAACGAAAGGGTCTTTAAATCACGATCAACAAACTTCAAACGAAAGAATCTTAATCACAAATCCTCGGCAACGGCGCCAAAAATTGATTGCAGCAATCTTATATATGTAATAATAAAATATATAATATGATATGAATTTCCTAAACTACCCTTGAGGACAAAGGTAAAAAGGAAAATCTTCACAAATATATAATATAATACGTATATTAACCAGGAAGTATGATTCCCGGGTCGTTATTCCCCCAACGACTTGTGAAATTAAAACCACGTTTGTTGTTCGGACAATGATTTGAATTGGAAACAAAGATTGATTTGATTATCTACTTCTACAATTTAAAATAAGCAAATGATAACAATTAAGCACAAAAACAAATAACGGGAAATCAAACTTTAACTAAAAACGCAAAACGGGAACCCTAAACGGCAGTTAAAAACCTTAAATTTCTAAAATTAAACCTAAATTGAATTTTTCTTTTTAAATAGACTCTAATTGACTAAAAAGTATGTTTAAAAAAAATAGAACAAAAACAGAATTGAAATGAGCTTTAAAACACGAAAAATGTAAACGGGAACGAATCCCGTTCTTTAAAAAATGAAATTTTGCAAATTTAACCCTACGAAAATAAAACTAATTTTCCTAGAAACTTTATGATAAAAGAAAATTTTAGAAAAAAGAAAATTATTTTTTTTTTGATTATTTTTGTATTTTTTATGAATTTTGAAAGTTTTAAACTAAATTAAATGTTTAAAAATACAAA
>BQNB010205957.1:0-10581 GCA_026074375.1 Tanacetum coccineum | reverse complement strand
TCTCCAATTTCATTTTGTGAATGTTTATGTCATTGATCAGCTGAGTAAATCTCAAGTAATACTGATGATGTGATTCCCCCTTGATTTGAGCAAACTTATCAAATGCATCATACAATTTACACTCCTTTTCCTGGTTTGTCAATGAGGTACCTTGCATTAGTAGTTGAACTCTTTCCCATAGATCTTTGGCAACTCTGTAATGATTAACAAGAGAATAGACATTAGATGGTAGTCCTTGAAGAATGATATTAGTTGCCTTAAGATCACAATTAGCTAGAATTTTCTCAGTTGCAAACAATTCCTCATATTTCTTTGTCCTGGTCACACCATTTTCTTCAATCGTAGGCCAAATGAGTAGACCATGTTCCACTGATTCAAGTATCATTCTTCCTCTTTGTTTTGCATGTAAAGTTCCATTTTGCTTTTCCAAGAATCATATAGGTATTTTTCCAACATTGGTGGACGATTGTCAGCACCAGAGAGTATCATGAATTCAGCAATAGTAGACATTGTTACGTTGATGTTATTAGATTACTTGTTGATCGGGCAGTGATAAGAAGTAATTGTGTTAAAGTGATATGTCTTTTAGGTATATTAGGTCTTAAAACTACACGGGATTTTACAACTCTTGATTAAACCAGAAAATAACGTTTCATGAGATTTTACAAATCAAAGAGATAAACCGTATAATTCAAATTATAAATAATTCGCCTCTTAGGGTGTTCAAGTGAATTAATTTTCTTTGTGAAAGTTGTTAAATCGCCTTCTAAAGACAAGTTATTAAATTGCCTTTAAAAGAAAATTGTTAATTCGCCTTTGCTTGGACAACTTGATAAATCGCCTTGTGAAAGAAATTGTTAAATCACCTTGTTAAGGAAATCTGTTAAATCGCCTTGTAAAAAAATCTAATAAATCGCCTTGTACTAGGACCTTGATAAATCTCCTTACTAAGAAACCTTGTTAACTCGCATTGCAAAGAAACCTTGTTAACTTGCCTTGCAAAGAAAATCTGATAAATCGCCTTATACTAGGACCTTGATAAATCGCCTTGCTAAGAAACCTAGTTAACTCGCCTTGCAAAGAAAATATGATAAATCGCCTTGTACTAGGACCTTGATAAATTGCCTTGCTAAGAAACCTTGTTAACTCGCCTTGCAAGAGAAAACCTAGTTTATCTCCATACATCGCCTTGCAAAGAAACCTATTATCTCGCCTTCAACCTGCAATGTGCTAAATCGCCTTCTACAAGTCTGAAACTTAAAGTTTTCAAAACACAAAAAGATTCACTTTTGATCATTTTTTCCTAAAATTTATTGTACAACTAGTATTACTAAGCCTATAGGTACCTTAAAAATGCAAAATTTATGGTTTTTAAGAAAAAAAATTTTAAATCAAGATTTGTACTTTATCAAGCTTTTCGAACACAAAATGCATAAAAATTTGATGTTTTCTTTGATTCTAAGCTTGTACACCTATATCCAAGGATACTAGATCAGATTTACCTATGCAAATAATCTTTTAGTGTACAATATAGCTTCAAAAACAAGAAGAACAAGAAGAAAAAGTACGGTATTAAAAAAACAAAACAAGAAACAAACACAAAAACTAAGCAAAACCACTCCATGGCTCTTGATACCAATTGAAGAATACTTATGTAATCAATAACACCAAAGAACAATTGAAGAATACGTAATAATATATAGATATAAATATATATAGATTATATTATATATATAATAGACATACATACAAACATATATATATATATATATATATATATATATATATATATATATATATATATATATATACATACATACATACATATATATATATACATACATATATACATACATACATATATACATACCAGACATACAAATATATGGACACATACATAAAACATATAAATGATATATATATATATATATCAATATATAATATATAAGTATACATATACACATATATATGACATAAACACACACAAACACCACACACACACATATATATATTATATATATAAAGACACACATATATATATATAAGTATATATATATACATATATACAAGATATACATGACCACATATATATACATATACACACACACACACACACACACACACATATGTATATATATATATATATATATAGAAACACATAATATAAAGGAACACATATATATATAGTGAGACTTTCTTTTCAGAACCATTCTTAGTGCGAGAACTGACAGAACCACCAAAAACATGCATGCACGCCTTCAATAATTGTATTTTTGCACATATGTTCTAAAAACAACATATATGTTTTAAAAAAAACATAGTTGTTCTAAAGAATTTGATAAGAAATTGGAAATACAAAATTTTTCTTTGAAGGTGTGCATGTATATTCTTATAAGGCTGCAACACAATCTTGCGCAGGGGTCCGTATTTGTGAAAGAAGAGGAAGATTCATGAAGATACTGAACATAGGTGGATTCTTACGATTATTGATGATTTTCATGTATTTTTTTTATTTTTAAAAGGCGTGCATGTATGTTTTTTGTGGTTCTGTCAGTTCTCGCACTAAGAATGGTTCTGAAAAGAAAGTCCCCCTATATATATATATATATATATATATATATATATATATATATATATATATATAATATATATACATATCTATATATACATATATATGTATACAGATATATATAATAATAGTATATAATATATATATATATATATATATATATATATATATATATATATATATATATATATATATATGTATATGTATATGTATACACACACACACACACACACACATATATATATATATATATATATATATAATATTAAATATTAAATAAATATTCGATTATTGTTCTTTTTCTTTTTCTCATTTTTTATTATTCGTAACCACTTTGCACACCCTGCTATTGCTTAAAACAATATTACAACATGGGGGTTTAGAGATCCACCCCCTACACTTGAACTTACATACTCGATTATCTCAATCTAAACTAATGACCCGATTTAAGTAGATCAAAATAACATGGAGCTTATTGAGCTCTATCGGGGGTAATAAACTACTTCTTCCCTAATTCTTTATAAGATGAATACTACCATGAATCTCAATCATCCCAAAACAGTATTTACAAGGATAAAGACTTAGCAACCGTGTACTCAATAATTAACATGGGTTAAAACAATAATATACTAAAGGTGAGTACATACAAGGTAGGCTAAGGCATTTGGGTGTATCCATTGGTTTTATGGGTACAATGTCTTCATTAATAGTCCAACTTAACCATAAAATTACGAGAACCGTGAAAAAGGATAGGCTCGGAGGGTTGTACTAGGGGTATCCTGCACTAAAAATGAGTGCATGGCAAGGGTGTGGGATAGTTACATGATCGGTGTGACCATAATAACAATTACATGTTTTAAAACATAGGATAATTCCTAGTGCCTCGTATCTAGCAAATCCTAATAACTTACTAAGCGGTCTCGGAATGCATCACAAAACAAGTCTAGAATTTTAATATACTGACCGTACACTCATATAATTAATACTGATACCAATGCCTCCCTAGAAAAAGCGAACAAGACCATACGTACACATCCGTAATGACGAAATAGACACATATGACTGCGTTCAAACCTTAACTCGAGAAAGCTAAAGGTATAAATTATCTTGGGTATCAATAATGGATACCCGAATTTCCTAAAAAAGATCCTAAAGGCGAACCTCACATTTTAGGGTGGAATTGAGGGTTTTTGGCAACTCATACACAGTCTTAGCTATGAACGCTATAATATCTTGGTTTATATCAGTAAGTTCATAAAAAAAATTTAAATTTTGGGTCAAAATTACCTTTTTATCTAGGTTTTTTCTGATATATAACCCATCAATTTAAGAAACAAGCAATGGCAAAATGAAAGAATATTTCTAAGGACTTATTCCCTCCCTACACTTAGGGTTGAACATTGCCCCAATGTTCTATAAAAGTACCCGTAAAAATGTATAAAGGGAAATGAAAACAAGTAACAAAGAAACTAGGTACTCCACTGGTTGCTACTAATAAGAAGAAACATGTGATAACTGGTTATAATCCTCCTCCAAGAGATTGACCAATGAAAACTTCCTAAGATCTTCCAAGCTTCTTCTTGTCAAATATAACATGTAATCAAAGACAAAGACAACTATACCAAGCATAAAATCGACGAGATAGATAAATATACAAGGAAGTTTAGGGTTTCAACTCTAGAAAGCAGTAAAATAGAGAAGTAATAAATATAAGTATAGGTTTCTGCAGGTTTTACAAAAGAATGTACAATTTAAATATTGCACATTTTTCATTTTTAGAAATACTTGAAAATATCGAATTTTATATAGCGGAGACGCGAAACGCCGACAGGATAAATCCTGACCGCCGCCTCCATTGTCTGTGAAAATTTCTTCTCCGTTTTTAATGAGAAATTTCCTGCACGCAATTTTATTAGTCAAATCTGAAGAAAGCACTGCATAAAAACCTGGAATTAATCATAACAATCATATGACTCAAAACTGACCGTAATTAATCAAAACAATTTATTTTAAATACTTGAATTTGGTTCTTAAAAACTGGATATTTCCCCTACACTTATTTTGTTACAAAATACCTTTGATTGCAAATAAGAAGAAGTTATAAACAAACAAAGCATGATTACAAATAATTCAAACATAATAAAACAAACAATAAATAATTAAAACATAAGACACTCCTAAATGCGGGAAAGATAAATATTGGGTTCCCTCCCAAAAAGCGCTTTTCTTTATTACATCTTGTAGCTAGAACTCGAAGTCACACGTCCTTACGTGACTTCATGATGCTCACAAATGCCATGAATGAGCCATTCTTTCATACTTCATCCACTTGGTATTTGGGACCTAGGTTTAAACAGTTCTTGTACATAAATTTTGTTCTTTTTGCATGCATTCTTAAACCCGTTAGTTAGATCTCTTTGATTTAGCACAAGGAGGGGTGGGATCTTACTCTATGATACGTGCCCCTAATTTTTAAACCTAGGTATGGTGCGTGGCATTTGGAATGTGTAATTATCAAAGATCTTATTAAAAGAAATTAGTCCCTTAGCGCTATCATATTTGAGTTTAGTGATTTTCCAAAAGGGTTTACCCATTACGACTTCAGCCTTATTTATCTGAATAAATTCTCCTATCTTCCAATACCACAAAGTTCATGATGTAGGTGAAGCTGCCTACTAACATGTAGACATCCCTAACAACAGCAACTAAGTTTTTTCCTGTACTTTCTAATCCTTCTACCATTATAGTGTTGTAGGCTTTACGCGTAAATGTTCATTGGTAAGAAGGGGTCAAAGTAAGCGACAAACTTCCTAAATCCAATCATACATTAGAATGCCAAGTCATCCCCATCGCAATTATTAATTGCCTTTTCTCGGCGTAGCATTCCAACATTTTCGTACTCAATTAATTCATTAAGCACTTCACCATCATATCAACTAAAAAGGAATCATGATCATTGTCCTAATGAGAAAGGGAATAGAACAAGGGTGGTCAACCCGATTCATCTTCAGACTCAGGTCTTCATACGATCTCATAGGTTGATGGCGAAGTTATTAAGGAATCGTTCAATACTCTTTAAGCGAGAGTCAACAAAGGCCAGAATTTCTAGTCGGGTTTTGCGAGAGGAGGATGTTCGTGGGGTGGAAAGTGATCTTGTGGACTCCTTTGAAGAAGGCGAGATTCGTGATGATTCGGTCTTGTATAATGATGGGTGTATTAAGGATTGCATGGAAAAGAATTTGGAAGATGATGCTGGTGAGATTCTTGGAGTTCATTCTCAGGGTGATTGTGGTAATGTTACCACTGATGATAATGAGGATGTTACGCCAGTTATTGTTCCTGAAAAAGACTCCATCATTGCGCCTCCATCTACACCCCCGGGTAATGATTTAAATATTGCTGCTGAGTCTGGTTCTTGGTGGATTGATTATATTGGTCCTCTAACTAGTGACGAGATAGATTCTGATAAACGATGGAGCTATAGAGACCCCAATGGAAATATACACGGGTTGTTCTCTCTCGCGCAACTACGTTCGTGGAAAGATTATTTTCCTAGCGATCTTCAGATTTGGAGTTATTATGGCAACGTTAAAGAAGCTATTCTTCTTCATAATGCCTTATCGAGACAAACAAAGGATGCCGGTTAGATCGCTTTTTGGTATGATGCCTCGGGTGTTCGGTTTCGTTCATGGGAGTTAATTCAGTTGGCGCCATAGTGGGATACTTCTTATTCTAATAGCCTTTGGTTGTTTTGCGAGTTCGTTTCGTTAGTATTTTTCTGTTCCTTTTCGTTCTTTGTTTGTTGGATCGTTTTTGCGTGTATATCGTCTGCTAGTTTCTTTCTAGCATTTTTTTAATAAAATTCCATTTGCCGTTCAAAAAAAAAATGGTATTTTAATAAGCTTATTAATTACTCCCTCCATCCTAAAATTATTGTCCCATATTGACCTTTTTAGTCTTTTTCTTCTGTTTGCGTTATATAATACTTGATGAAAATCGTAACTATGAAAATACATTTAAAAACCAATCAATTCATGTACTTTTAATTAAGTATTATATAACACAAACAAAAATAGTTAAGGTCAAAGTTGAAAGAAAAAAAACTTGAAAAGTCAATAGGGGACAATAATTTTAAGACAGAAGGAGTATGTATTAAAAAGTTGTATACTATGCTTTCTTTAATTGTAAAATGTGTAGATATGATGATACATTTATGTAATGAGGTATTTTAATTAGAAGTATTTATTATATTTGTAAAATGGGGTATTTAATAGTTGTAAAATGTGTAATAATGGTTGTATATTTATGTGATGAGTATTTTTGTTAGGATTATTAATTATGCTTGTATTTAAATTTTTTAATTGTCAAGTATTAGGAGTATTAACTATCAAGTATTATGTAGTATAGATTGTACACTATGTTTAATTAGATGTAATTTGAAAATTCAATCCTTTTATATTTAGAAGGCAAGGATGCTTATGTAGTATATATAAATTTTGAAAAGAATTTGATTTATGTATAAGCTCTACACAAACTTATAACTAGTACTTTTTAAGATAGTAAAAGTTAAACTTTGCGATTTATGATATGTTTGACCCAAAAGTCCTCATTCGTAGTTCTTTTTCCGTTATAAAATAGCAACTATTATGTAACCAATTTCGTAACATGCACCGTGGCCATAGTTTTTATAGCGGATTAGCGGTTGTTGTTGTCGTCTACTTGGTACTTTTTTATTCACAAAAAGGTTCGCCTAATTCGTGAGAGTTACTTAAGACGCTTGGAGCCCAAGAAAAGATTCCGTATTGCATGTTTCTTCATGCTATATTTACTTATTATACCCCTCACGTTGTTGTTTAATGCATTAGGTTGTCTTCATCAATATCATTGATAATCTGACCACTTCAAAATAATTGTATTTATTTAAAGAGCATATTGCAAATAGGGTCGGCGTCAAAAAGTTTTGCTCGAAAAAACGCAATTTGACACATTTTAAAAACTACATTACAAATTGATTGGAGGGAAGGACTATTTAACTTTTTTGGCTAAAGAGGCACAATCCATCACGGTAAGTCGGTAAATATAAAACCTCCATAAAAGCTTAAATCAAAATAATAAGACACCGCACAAATTCTAACCAATATATTATATACCAATATATACATCATTATATAACATGTTTAAAATTCATGATCAAAGATCCAAACAGAAACAAATTAAACTTTAGTCAGTAAAAATAAAATTTAATTATAAGAAAAAAAAACATTGTTTTTTCTAAAAACACATAAACTACATACTAGCAGGCAGGGCCGTCTTTAAGGGTGTGCGGGGTGGGCGACTGCACAAGGCCTCAAAATTTCAGAGGCCCTAAAATTTGTCACCTTAACAATATGTTAACTGTTTAGATAACTAATTTGCATTATATTTTATAAACAATGTCATTTTACATATAAAAATTCTTCTCGAAAGGTCTTATTATTTAATTTAGCTCAGGGTCCTCAAAAATTTCAGAAATTTTGAGACGGCCCTGCTAGCAGGTACCCGCGCGTTGCAGCGGCGGGTACCCTGTGATTTACCGAAGAAAAGCAAATGAAAAATGATCTTGATCAAGCCCGGTACACCAACTTTTATAGGTTCTGACCGGTTCTCTTCGGTTTGTTTTCAGACGGCTTTTATTTGCTAGCCGAACCGGTGACCGATCATGTTCCCGGTTGAATCTGTTGGTCCGGTCCGACTTTCAAAACTATATGTATTAGCATATAAATTGTATAAAGCTTTGTGTGTTTTAGTAGTTTGTACATCGTGTATAATAACATGTACATTTCATTTTAGAGGTGTTTTAAAAACTACATTAGTTAGTAATGAGTGTTTCAAGAATAATATTAAATGTGTTGACCAGTCAATAAGTATGTGTTTGTGTATTGGTTAATTGAACATATTGCATGAATATTTGTAGTATTGAATTTCAGTTTTTTATTATTTGCATCAAAAGGTTGTACAATCGGCATAAATAGTTGTATTACTTAATTTTTGACATTTAATGAGGAGTGAGTGTCCAATTCGTGGTGAAAGGTTGCATTTCACGATTGTACATTATGCTTTATAACTTGGATTACTTAATTTGTTGGTTGCATTTAACAATTGTACATTATACTTTATAACTTGGATTACATAGATTTTTTTGCGCATTTAATAAAAAAAAGAGTGCACAATTTGCTTTATATGTAGTATAGATACTTATATAACAATTAGCAGTCTTTAGAGTCAAAATTTTTTCACCATTCCCAATAAACAAATATACAGTAATAGTCCCTGGGGTTATCTGTCGGTTGAAAAGTTAGTCCTTAATGGCTAACTTGCAACGGAACTCTAGCCCAAGGACTATTTTTGTAAATTAGAGAATTTTTTTCACCATCCCCGATAAACAAATATACGGTAATAGTCCTTGGGGTTATCGATCCGTTGCAAAGTTAGTCCTTAATGAATAACTTTGCAACGAAACGCTAACCCAAGGACTATTTTCGTAAAAAATTCAAAAACATTTTACGGAAATAGTCATTGGGGTTATCCGTCCGTTGGAAAGTTAGTCCATAATGACTAACTTTGCAACGGAATGCTATGTCACACCCCGCCAGTGGCGAAAACACGGGATGCGACGATACCGTTCATCGCACAAGATACAAGATCATACACTTTACAATTTACAAAGAAAAGATTTGGATTTACATTAACTTTACAAGTTACGACTTGGCGGTAAAACAATTTTAACTCATCTTGACTCAACCCCCTTGGGTAAACATCTTTGGTCTTCCAACCTCATTCACATACCTTTAATTGACACACCTGAAAATGATACTCGAAAACGTCAACAATAATGTTGGTGAGCTCGTAGGTTTAACCTTAAACCCAAAAGTTGTGCCAATATTTCAAAACAGTGGACAATAGTGCAATATGACAGTGAATATATATGCAAACAACCCATGACTTAGCATCCCCGCTAATCATGTAACACAACCTAGCAATCCCGCTAGTCAATCACCATATGTCACTTACGCACCTAAAGGGCCTACCAGCTGGAACACTAAATTAGGGCAGGACCTCACACATACCAGGGTAGGCGTACCCATCCGCTCCAATAACTACACAAATATTGGGTACGCGTACCCATCCGATCCAAACAATCACACAAATACTGGGATAGGCGTACTCCTCCGATCCAAACAATCATGCAACACATAATATTCACATAGCAGTCATAAGCACATATCTTGTCCCAAAAACAAAACCACATTTCGCATAGTTCAATTCAAAACAGTTCAAAACACATTTGAGTATCATTTTCCCCCAACGGAAAAACAGTAGAAAAATAGGGCTACGAGAACTCACCTCAAATAGCAAAATGCAAACAGCACAAATCTCAATCTCAAAGCACAAATAATCTCAATGCAAGCGCACAGCAGTACCCTACCACGACCTAATCATTTACGACACTATTAATATTTGTACAAAGTTGTCTTATTGTACAAGTGTTCGTATCACCAAACATTTACTTTTATCTTAAAACCGTTATCTTATAACGAACCCGTTATCTTTTACCAAAACCGTTATCTCATAATGAAACCGTTATATTTACCAAAACCGTTATCTCATAACGAAACCGTTATCTTTACCAATACCGTTATCTTATAACGAAACCGTTATATTTACCAAAACCGTTATCTCATAATGAAACTGTTATCTTTACCAATATCGTTACCTCATAATGAAACCGTTATCTTTACCAATACCGTTATCTCATAACGAAACCGTTATATTTACCAAAACTGTTATCTTATATTATGTTTGTGTCGTAATTACGCAAAATGACTCAACACTTGGGCTAAGTGTGACATAAATACAATTCACTCAAGACACCTTCAATCGTTAAAACGAAACATGTAACATTTCATATTTTCAGGTCTTTTACGACATCATCTATTTTACTAAAAAAAATTTTTCTCGTACGCGTTTACTTT
>BQNB010205956.1:0-10581 GCA_026074375.1 Tanacetum coccineum | reverse complement strand
GGTGGACTTGAAGTAGTCATGAATTTCATCAACATGTTTCCTTTTTTTCCTGGCAAGATCATTCAGCTTGTTGATGGGATCTTGTTCTCCAAGGGGTTTGTTGAAGTCCAGTTTAACTCAGCTTTAGTTTTGTGAAGGTTTATCATCCTTTGATTTATCTGAGAGTAGATGGTGGTCCATCCAGCTCCAGTTCTTTTAGGACAAACATTCATCACCTCTCTCCATTCACTTAGATGCAAGTCACTGGCCTTGAAGTTCTGAATGATTTCATCAGAACCATCCTCCCTATATACTTTTAGTGTAATAGGTCCCTTTCCATTAAAGAGGACATCACAATTTGTGATCTTCCCTAAAGCCCTTCTGTTCGGCATCTTGTCACAATAACACATCAATCCCCAGAAGATCAACCAACTCTTCTTTTCCTAATTCCACTTCTTTCTCGGCCAATTCAGCTTTTACTGATTCCTCAATCCTCTTTTGTTCCTTGATTTGTTCTTCTGTTAAATAGACATTTTCACCCTATTCAGTGACAAAATCAAACTTCTTCAGATGTTTCTTCTTAGAGGATTCAACCATAGAGCCTAAAAGTCTGACTTCAGTTTCCGAAGCACTTTCAATTTCCTTTTCTTTAGCATCCTTAGGAGACATGAAATTCTTGCCCTTGTCTTTCTTGACATGCTCCCCCTCAGGTTGAGAGGTGGTCTTAGGAGGACTTGAGAACAAGGGAGATTAAAGTTGTACAGTTATGGGAATGATGATTGGTAAGGTGGTTGGTGGAATGACAGTTGTTGTTTCTGGTGTTGTTGTTAGTATTGGTTCTTTGTTCATGTTTGCCTTTGCATCATCTTTTACAGTTCTTTGTTCGAATAACTAGGTGATTGTGGCTTGTTTTGTGTTCTTCTCCCTCTTAGCAGGAACAGTGCCAACTTGGCCTACTGAAGGAACACTAGGATCACCAGTTGTTTATGATGTTGATGCGATTGCAACTGCAAACCTGTTCAAGGCTTCAGTGACCTTGATTAGAAGACTTAGAAGAGCATCCAAGACTTTGATTAAGTTGTGATAGAGGAAACATGCCCAGGTAAAGCAAGTAATCTAGTTGGAACTTTCAGCTTTTGGTTCTTTTGCTCAGCAACCTTCTTGATAAGACCTGAAACAGCAGACTGGAACTCCTCTAGCTTTTTAAGAATTGTTTTTAACTCACATGGAATTACAATTTCCAGGCCCTCCATATATCTTTTTAAGTCTTTGATTTCCCCACTGATTTCAGAGTACTTGGTTGGAAGCTCCTTCAGTTCAATTTATGAAGAGTATTTTAAAGTGCGCCAGCGATCTAAGGACTTAGTAACCATCCACTTTAAAAACAAAAATACTCTTCAGTTTTTAAGTATCCTTCAAGTACGCCAGCGAGCTATGGATTTAGTGACCATCTGCTTAAAAGTTACTCTTCGGTTTGTATCATATGCTTGTAAACTGGCAAGTGCGTCAACGATCTATGGATTTAGTGACCATCCATTTCAAGCTTATAAACATATGATACTTGTCAAAACTTCCATCAGTTCAACATAACATAACACCAAACCTGAACCTAGTTCAGCTCTTTCAAAACATCAATCAAAGGGTTAATTTTCAAAGCAAAAGAGATTTTCAAAATTAATATAATTTTCTTTAAATGATTTCTTATAAAAGAAGTTATTTATTTTTAATATAATTAAAAAGAATATCCAAACGATAACATGACCTCACCACTTTCTCTCACCTACTTTTACAGTTGAACAGACGACTGTTCACTGTTCGAGGTGTCAGAAAAGCATGTTTAATGACTTTCATTATATGAAATTTTTGTCACACATGCTAATCAAACCCTCAAAATTTTCCAAAAACTTTATAACTTCTAAATGGCATTTATTCATTCTTGAAATTTTTTTAAAACATCACCCAATCAAACATAACATATAACATATCATCACATTAAAACAAATCACTTTATCATATCAAAACTCTCTCATAAAAACAGACACAAGATCAAAACAAATCAAAACCATCAAACCCTAATAACAAAACAACAATGGCCGAATCATCAAAACAAGAACAAACACCACCACATCAATCAACAAAACAAGATCAACCAGAAGAACCAGGAACCCCAATTCCTCTTAATCCTATAACACAAGTTGATTTCAATCTTGATGAAATCACCTTTAAAGAAAACAATGAAGTAGCCCTCATTTACCTTGACCATCCCAACAAAGAGCACTTCAAAGTTATCTCTGACTTCATTTCAAAATGTTGTCTCAGGGAGGCATTCACTAGAACACCCATTCAATATAAGGAATACCTTATGGAATTTTGGTACATTGCTAAAGTTCTTAAAGACTATAACAGAGTTTGGTTCTCAACTCTCATAGGTGGTATAAAGCGAGAGGTGGGTGTTACATATTTTAGAAATGCCATTGGGGAAAATTACTTAGCAAATTCAAGAAATTATGAAGCTGTACCTTCCATTGAAACTGTCAAGCAATGGTTTCCAATTATAGGATATAGTGGAACGATTGAAGCCACATGCACCCTCAAGAAGGGTTTTCTTCCTCCTAGTTGGAGTTTGTTGATGGCTCAAATTATCCAGTGCTTAGGGGGCAAGACTAGTGGGTTTGACCAAATTTCAAACAAGGATGCCATTATTTTGTATCGTCTATCAAATGGGGTTAATATAAAAAATTTAAACTTAATCTAAGATGACATTGTTTCAAAGCTGAAGAAGAAAACTAGGGAGAAGGTCATCCCCCACCCAAGATTTTTGTCACTCTTGTTGGAACATAAAATAGAGGGATAAAAAATGTATTAGTTAATAGGAACATCCTCTCCTAGAACACACAAAGCCAAGAAGATGCTTGTGTTGTTCATATTTGGAGAGTTTATTTATCATTAAATCTCGGTTGTTGTTTCACCAACAACCGGGTATTATTCTTTGATTTATATCAATAAAGAGTGGACATTGAAAAGTATAAATTGTGTTATTAGTATCTTATCAATCTCGTGTTAAAATATATTTATATGTGGATTAAGATTCTCTCAGGTTGAGTCAAACATGTAGATCATGTTCACCAATCACAAAAAAGATAAATACATAAAATATTTTCTTTTAGTAAAAATTATGGGCCCACTGATGATGTGTTATTTTATACACTTTTTTGGGGTCATTTAACCTCCTAAGTTATGCAAATATGCCTAGATTATGTGCTTAATCGTTTGTTTTCATGTTTTTCGCACTTGGATGACATTTGGAGGAAATACACGTAACTTGGGCTCATTTGGAGAAGAAACGGACAAGACTACGACTCTACACCAAATCCTTTGAAGAAATCGTGCATACAGAGCGTGAAGACGGCGTCGTGAATTACAAGCAAAGGCTTTAGGATTTTAAAGTAACGGCGTCATGGATTTGGCGACGGTATCAGGATTTTTGGCGACGATATGGATTTGCCTATATATACAGCCTCATAAACTCATTTTTTGTAAGCCCCTAACCCTAAGTCCCATTCTAGGGTTTAGGTATGTGTTTTTCCAGTAACTTGGAAGACCTAATTCAATCCATAAACATCTTGTAATGGTTTGATTATCACTTATATCTTAATTCATGTCTTTAATTCTAGGGATCTAAAACCCTAATTGCAACACTCTTTAAACAATGTTTTTAATCAGTAAGAGTTCCATCTATCCCTTTAATCTTTCAATATGTCTATGTGTTGTTTGATTAATTCTTGTTCTTCTCTTGTGCTTAACATGCTAGGCTAGATCCATTAGTATTTACTTATGATTGCATGAAACTTAGATTGTAGATCCTTTTAATGTTGTTTCTTATGAGGGATGTTGTTTAGCTTTAAAAAAAAACCACAGTAGCCATAAGATAATAAATTGGCTAGAGGACGTCTAGGGCAACGCGAGTGATGGTAGAAAAGGATGCCATCAGTAATAGTCTATCATACTACCATTACCCCCTACTTGGAGATTGATTCCCTCTTAATATGTTTCAATTGCATGTAATGGTACTCTTAGGGGTCCTTGGTAATATCATCATACTACCTTACTTGTGGCATCTCCCTTAATAGGAATATTACGTAGACAGCATGTTTCGTGTAATCCCCGTTCAAGACTTAGAAATACTTACATAAAATCATCATAAGTTGTGAAAAAGCAACAAGATTAAGGAAAGCAATCTGAGACCTAGTGCAGGATATAATTAAAACGTTTGTTTTATCGTTTATCATATAATTTATCACCAAAGTAGTTTAGATTTATTTTATTATTATTAGTTTAATTAGTGAAAACAAACCAACCTCTCAAATCATGATATTTACCGGCTTTCATAAAAACATAAAAAACAAAAAGAATCTTCTCTCAACCCTGTAGACCTCTATTAGATCTTAATCGACCCTTCCTAACCTATTCCCCTAGAGAATGATAACAACCCCCGAGTCTTTCCTTACTACACTACAACGGTTAGGTACAATGCTTAGGGAGTCATAAAACTTCTTGTGAAGTCTTACGACAACCGCATCAATTTTTTGGCGACGCTGCGTGGGAATAGTTAGGTTTCGACCATTGTTTAACTTAAGTATACTCGCTTGATTCCTATCAAGTGATAATTTTATTTTCGGTATATTATCTTTCTTGTAGTATATCTTTTCTTGGTGTTATTAGTTTCATAAATATTTTTGTTAACCTCCATGGGAGACGAAATCCTATCCGTACTCTTGGAGATTACTCCAAACCTAGCCACGAGGGCTACAGGAACGCTATTGAGCTCCTCGAAGGTAACAATGTGGCGCCTCTTCGATCCGACACCATTCGGTTAGTGCAAAACGGATGCTTATTCCACGGACTTCGGTCCGAGGATCCAAACCAACACCTTAAGGATTTTCTAAAGCTAGTGGACTCACTTGACCTTAGTGATGACAACAGGGAAATAACGTGTCTGCATTTATTTTAATTTTCCCTTCGCGATCAAGCTAGCAACTGGCTTGAACGTCTTCCAGCAGGATCCATCTCAACATGGGAGGATCTTACTACTCGTTTCCTTGCTTAATTCTTTCCATTGAGAAGGACTAAAAAACTCTGTAACGACATCCTTATGTTCCACCAACTTCAAGGAGAATCTCTCTCTGAAGCATGGACTCGTTTCAAGGACTTACTCCAAAAAGTCCCTCATACATGATGCTGATAGTCTGTCCTGTTAGGGTGTCAATTTTTGATTATCAAAGTTTTTAAAATTTTATATTAGCCAACAAACCTAAAACAACACTTAACGAGTATTGAACCGCCGTGTCCAGAAGGAGTTTCGCCTTGGTAGAGATAAAAGGGTGTCGAACACTAAGAGTGAAACACTAATCCTATATTCTATCAGTATTTTAATTAATCTAATTAGTTCTATATTAATTCTAATTACTGGTTAAACCTATGCCTAATATGTATTGACAACTATATTGGGGGTTTATCAGTCCTAGAGAGACGGCACATTGTTTAGTAGGTTAGCAAATATCACTTACAATACCAAATTAAACACCGAAAGATAGAAATCAAAAATGGAATAGTGAAAAGCGGTATCAATCCAGATAATAAAAACCGTATTAGACAATTAAATCCAGTTAATGTTGGTTTTTGTTTGTTTTAAGTGCAAAGGAATTACTTAATCCTAAGCAACATAGCAGTCTTAGGACTTAGGTGGACAGGCGATGCATCAAAGACCTATACAGATTAATCCTGTCATTAAATTTAACGCATCCGCAGTAAAGCATCATTTAGTTAATCTATAATCTATCGTATTGGAAATCGATAGCAGTGTGATCCCCCCCTGTCAAAACCCTACCCCAACAGGAATTTTACCCTCGATATTGGCTTAATGGTGTATTTATAAACTTGGTAGTCTACTATTCCGATGTTCTTTACCAATTAATTAAGACATACTGTTAAAACATAAACGGGTCACTCACCGGTCCAACTAAGCTCATAATTAAAAGGTAAAGATAGAACGTTATTTGTGATCCTATTGGTCTAGTAATATAAAACACGATATGGAGAGATATCCCAGTATCTAGATTACCTTTTTGGTATCACTAGACCTAGTTGAATGATAGGTCGCATATTCAAACGCATAAAAAAGTATAAGGTGATAAACATAATTAAACAATCAACGATTAATTAAGAAATCAATTTTAAAACAAACCAAACATTAAAATTTCTTTAAGATGGCTAATACCCGAGGGTATTAGCCCACAACCATTGTAAATATACAAGCGTAATCAAACAATTAGAATCGAACGATTAAGAGAGTAAAAAATTACACGATGTCTTTTATGGATTCGTGATCAATGCTTAACCTTGGTAGCTGTTCTTCTCTTCTAAAATTCGTCTTCATGAGTATGGTATAAAGAATATGACATTGCACACTAAAAACTCATTTTTAAGTCTTCTATTTATAGTGTCTGAAAAAGACTCGATACGCCGTATCTGGCTAGGTCAATACGGCGTATAGGGCTGGATTCCTTGGTGTGCGCGCTACATTCTTAATCAATCAGTGATATCATTCCTAATTTTATATTTGTACTGTATCTTTGAATAGTTTTCTTGATGTATATGGCGTATGGAAGCAGAGTGATACGCCATATTAGAAATTGGTCAAACGCGTTTTCTTGTAAAGTTGAGGCGCTGATACGCCGTATCTCTTTTGCTGGATATGGCGTATTGGTCAGAAATCAGCAATCTTCAAATTTCTTCGTTTTAGCACCAAATTATGCTCCTTTTAGCTTATCTTCACAAAACACTCCTGAATTACTGCATTTATAAACATTAAAGCAATTCAGTACCAAATCTTGCAATAATTATATAAAAGTAGGCAAAATAGATGGGATAAATGATATTATAAAGTGACGTTATTTGATGTTATCAAATATCCCCCAACTTGAAGCCTACTTGTCCTCAAGTAGACTTTAGAAATGTTTTGAAAATGTATCCCAATCGAAATTAAGGGTTTTTCCGTTTAAGCATCGTTTCGTTCTAATCACCTGTACATAACCAAGCTCCTCACAAAATATGAAAATGAAAACACTCAGATCACTCAACTAATCTAGGGTGCAACATTTAATTGGTACACTCAATTAGTCGGTCGTGATTAGTTTCATATCATAAGCTTGGCAAGGATACACATCTCCACCGTTAGAGGTAAGAAGGGAAAAGTCAAAAGATAAATTGGGTTAAGAAGGCTTAAGGTTGATCATTCAACAGTCATTCACCATAAGTACCACACCAACAAGGCAGTTGAACCACACATACATGGTCGTAACGGCAGAATAGACATGTATGATTTGATCACATCCCCGTTCGTGTTTAACTAGCGGGTAAGATGAAGAACGATATAGGGTATGGAGCTTCTAACTTTCACCGAAAGTCATCGTCCAACAAGGCAGCTGAGACACGCATACATTGTCGTAACGACAGAATAGACATGCATGGCTTGTACACATCCTCATTCAAGTAGATCTTAAGGTTAGTTGCTAGGAAAGGGAAGTAAATGGGTGTTAAATAAAATTCATGAAACAAATAGATTAAAGCCAACAAATAAGGTACGTAGTTGCTAGTAACTTTCCCTGGCCATTCCATGATAAAGACTCGAACATATAGACAAAACGCCTCAATCATAGAAATGACAAAGACAACCTAAGTTGGCATTCCTATAACGGTCAACTTCTCTTACATCCCGCTCTTTACATACTTTTACAAACTAAGTGGTGATATCGGCCACTTTTTACAAGACTTTACATCATTGATTTTTGTAACATATCAATGAATAATCGATCCTTCCAAGTAATTCCTTCGGTATAAACTTCTTTGGAACTGACTATCTTTCTTCCTTCTCTTTTTTTGATGCTTTTTCTATTTTTCCATTTTTTGTAATACATCACAAGTCTCGATGTAATTTCACCGTCTTCACTATCATAATTCATCCGGATAATTTTTCCTTATAACGCTTCTTCTTCGGACATGATTCATAATCGCGAAAGTAGCAAAACACACGAGCTACATATTTTTCCCATTGCATTGTGCAATTTTTGGACCATCACAAAGATAGAAAAATTTCACTTTGACGCAGGAAATATAAAACTTTTCACGAAAGCAACTAGCAACCTTGATAAGAATAGGCTTAATCTACAATGTAGGCTAAGGTGTAAAGGTGTAACAAAACATATAATATTTGGTGTGAAAAAGACAAGAATGGCTCAACAGATTGTTTTAGGGGATCTTACTTTAAAAATAAGAGTAAACAAAGGGTTACACGGGGGTTAACTAACCAGTGTAGTTAGTTAATTTTACGACATGTAGGCTATTTGGTTTAATCTTAGAAATTTATCAATTGAACATGTTCCTCCATCTAAGTTCATAGTACTCATCATTGCGGTCTTGAGTGATATACCCGGCCAAGTTCTAAAGTCCACTACATCACTGGCATACTCATAATTTTGTGAAATTTTTAGTAAGCAATTGGAAACGGAATAGGCTTAATTCTCACAATATGCATCAAGGGTTATAGTGCGCTAGGTAAAGTAACTAGTGATTTTTACAAAAATCATGCTAAATTTTTTTAAAATTTGGCCTATTTTTAAGCTCATTTAAGCACGTAGCATGTTATTTTGTAAAAAGGAGGACAAGTACGTTCTAATTCTCCATCCCCCTACTTAAATTATACAACGTCCTCGTTGTATAGATAAAACAATTAAATAATAAGGGAAATAGAATTAGAACAGAAAACTCCCTGATGTTTTGCTCGTGATGATTCTCCAAGATGAGTTCTTGAGCAAAAAGTATGTTGACTAGGACTTCAGAATGCCCGAATAAGTTCAACACATGTCTTTTTCAGCATATACCATATCATTGTTTTAGCAATGTCCTTCATAAAAGATTAGAAGACGAGTGCAATTTCTATGAAACAATTAAACACACAACTGTACAGGGATCAATAAGTCGTATCCCAAACCCTAGGATACGCCATATGGTTCCTGTACAAGCAATTAAATACTAGAAATTAAATATTAAGTTTTAAAAACTGATAACGTCCAGACACGTCTATACATCGTATCTAGACACTCTGTGAAGAGAGACTCGTGCAACAAACAATTAAAATGCGACAAATAATTAAAATGACCGGGTTATCTCCCGGGAAGCACTTTTGTTTTAGCTGGTCTTTAAGTTCGACCTTTTTCCTCTTTCTCTTTTCATTCATCCTCCATAATTCGCTCGCACTTGTCCCCGAGAGCGAATTTCTTCATAATCATTTGGCATGATGAGTACTTCTTGCAAAATTTCATGCCGAGCACAACGTCTTTTGTTACATCATCACCGTCAATGATGGTAAAACCTATAATAATAGAAAAATTCCTGACGAAAACAAATATATCGATCAAAGTTTTGGCATGACTCTTCCCTTCATCCTCGTCCTTAATTATGGAATAATAAAAGCTTTTGGACATTAAGTTAATGGACAAGGAAGGGAGGAGGTCAGCATTAACATACTTATACCCGATTACACAAGAAAATTTCATTTTATAATAAGAGTTGGTTTTAACAAAAGTTGGCTCAAAACTAGCATCTTGATTTATTTTAGGTTCTAGAGGTGCGTCCAAATCATTTAATTCTATATAGTTACCATAAATACCCTTTTGATTATGCTAGTGGCTGGCTTAATACTTTTAAAAATGAGTTTTTCTTCCCCGACCCTTAAAGTAATATTCCTTTTGAAGACATCAATCTTAGAATGGGCAGTTGACAAGAATGGTCATCCGAAGATCAAAGGGACATCTTCATCCTCGGGTATATCCAAGATGATAAAGTCTATAGGGAAAATAAATTTGCCAATCCTTACTAAAACATTTTCGGCAATACCCCTTGGTTGTTTTATGGTTCGGTCAGCCAGTTCGATGGTCAACCTAGTGTGAGATAAAATTCATAGACCAATGTTGGTGTAGGTAGAAAATGGCATAACGCTCACACTCGCCCCTAAGTTAACAAGGGATTTATCAAAACAGATATTGAGAATAGAACAAGGTAAGATAAAGCTCCCTGGGTCTTTTTCTTTCTGAGGCAAGGTGTTATCATAAGCTTCCAGAATCTTTACATCTTGTGCCTCTCTCCAATCATTATAGCCGAAGTTTTGTAGTCGCCTTAGGAGAGGGACTGTTTCAGAAATTATGCTCATGTGCTGTGTGCCCGATATGGCGTATGGACTACATCCGATACAGCGTATCTTAGAAAAATAAGCTTTAGTAGTTGAGATCGATTTAACTTGGTCTCTAGGGTTTGTTTCCATAGAGCTGGGTAGGCTTCCAAACCCTCTTTCTTACAAGACCTTGCTCATTTGTCAGATTTGTATTTCCAGGGTCTTAATTGAAGCACCTTGATTTCTTATTGCTACATTGGTAGAAGCTCGAATCTCCTCGATTATGTTTGAGTTTTCTTTATGCCTCTTAGCTGATTCTGCCATAAATTTGGTCAGTGATTATTCTAGGCTTGGTCTTCGATCAGGATACAAAG
>BQNB010205955.1:0-10581 GCA_026074375.1 Tanacetum coccineum | reverse complement strand
CTTTACAGAATCACTATTTTTGTATTTTTCACTTTTTTTTGATTTTTTTTCATTTATATACACTACGAATTTCGGTGTAATTTCACCATCTTCACAATCTTAATAAATCCGAATAATTTATCCATACTTCTTCATACTTTGGATGTAAATAATAATTTGTAAAAGTAGTAAAACACACTTCAAAGAATTGAGATTTAGAAATATACACTACTTTCACATTCCCATTGTATTGTGCAATCTTCCCGACCTAATCATAGATAAAAAAATTGCGTTTTTAAATAAACGTTTTTGAGTAACATGATAAATAATTTATTAAATAATTTTATTAAATAAGGAGCGACAATTTAATATAATTAAATAATTTTTGTGTCGGTACGCGTTGTAGGTTGTTCATTAAATGTTTGCGGTGCTGTTTTAGCCCTTTTCGGCTCGTTTCCAGGTTTCGGGCAAAACTGCAAAGTTGTCAGGAATTTCGTTTTACATCAAGTTGTTTTAGAGTCCGAATAATGAAAACGTGATTTAGCGGGTCGTTTATGATAAGTCAACTTAGGAAGAACCTATATCTTCTCGTTTTCAAGTCAAATAAATTTAAAATAAATTTGTGCATGAGGTATGAAATAATAAATATGATTTATTATTTAAAATATGTTCCGAAAATTTTGCCGGTTACGCGGTAACTGTTTTTATGAGACATAAAAGGTTAAAAGTTAAAAAGTCAAGTCGGACCTGAAAAGTCAAAGTTCAAAATAGTCATTTAAAATTTCAAAAAATTGCCGGATGTTACAGTACCTACCCCTTAATGAAATCTCGTCCCGAGATTTAATTTTTGTGTTAACCGGTTGTGTGACCAAGAAAAGATTTAAGATTTAATAAGCCAGTTCTAAACAGAACGATGATAACTTCATTCAGCAAAATTTTGATGTTTCGACAATTCTCAATATACTAAAATTTTTGGCTAAGTTTGACCAGGATATTAATCCATTAACATAGGTATCTCAAAATATATCATTACAGATCTTATGACTGGTATAACCGTGGTATGGGAAAGGTCTTATTATAGTGAAAACCTCAACAAGAAAGTGTAGTCGCGTGAGTGTGTCTGTATAAAGTTTTAAATGTTCCACGACGGTGTCTCTTTTCTACTATCGGTAATGATCGATGATTAATGACGGACAAGGCTAAAGGATGTAAGTATCCAACTTACTTGGCAGTACTAGGATGTATCATGACCTAATTGTTGTACTATTAGTCTGCAATGAATAAATCAACCGAATACAGAGTGTTTTCTGGTTTAAGGGTGGGGGTTGAATTACCTATTGGATAAAGTCGTACAAACTGGGACCGCTCCAGGATCCAACAACAGTAACCATACTGACAATAACTATAACAAATGGTGATGGGATGCCGAGAATGAGGACATTTCGAGAAACAATATTCCCAGAATAAAGTTTAACAAAGGGGAGGAGCTCGCGGAAGAGCTTTTGCGATAGACGGCGGATTATGGTTCTCAGTCGCTAGTTTAAGGACGAATCAACTCCATTAACTCACGTGTATAACAAGACTGTTAGTTCCACGAACAGTTCGTGATCGTGAGGATTAGCAACGGCAAAAGTAATAACTTAAGAATGTGATAAGGTAGCTCCAAGTGAGGCCTTAAGATTCTGCTAAGTAGCAAGACACGTTTTTGTCTCTAGACCCTTTTAACGGATTCTGATGATTATCGACTTCAGGTTCAGAACTCGTGTCATATCGGATACCATTAAGCTGCACTCATTTATAATTTCTTATTACATAAAGAAGCTATCCAAGTTTTATGTAAGTAACAATGATAACCATGGTTCGGTGATTTACAATTTATTTATTTAAACGAAGAGGCGTCCCAATCCTTTCAAATAAATATATTATAAATCATCCTACTTAATAATTTCTGATGCAATACGCGTACACACAAAGTTTTCAAGGTGGTGAATGACATAACGATGCCGATGCTCTAATGAGTATGGAACGAGTATTTAAAATTCGTCTTCGGAGACGGAGAGTAAAACTATCGGGGAAATCACATAGTTTTTCAAGATCGTTAACGAGTACTCGGTTAGAGTAACTAAGGTAAAAGTCTTTACGAACGAGTTAACATAGCAATTATCATATAAATCCTCCTATTACAAGTCCCGCCCATACAAGACTTGTAATACTTAGATTTATACATAATCCCATGTAAACAGAACTGTGACGGGCTTTGTTAACATAGCAATTATCATATCAATCCTCATATTACAAGTCCCGCCCATACAAGACTTGTAATACTTATATTCATACATAATTCCATGTAAACAAAACTGTGACGGTCTTCGTGTAATACAATATAGTATAAAGCTATGAAGAAAAATAATATCCTTAGAGACCATTGTTTAACTTACAATGTCTGAGAACGAAACGAGACCATTGTGCAACTCACAATGTCTAAGAAGTAAAATGAGACCATTGTGCAACTCACAATGTCTGAGGTATAATGGAGACCCTTGTGCAACTCACAATGTCTTAAGAAGGTGTTCTGGTATTTATATAAATAACTCTCATATAAATAAACGTGCGATATACGCAAAAGATGTAAGCAAAATATTAGCATGGTAAGTATGATCCATAAGCACTTATGCAACACGTAATGTAAGCACATAAGTAAGTAACGTGTCATGGCTACTATTGAAAATGTTTGATGTGAATGCATTGTTTGTGAAAACGTTTATAGTCTAGGGGAAAATATGCAACCTAGTTCTCTAAAACCTAGCTCTGATACCAATCTGTAAACACCCCAAAAATAGTCCGCGAAGCGAAATATGTCAGCGGTGCGTTACTGTCATAATACAACAGCACAAGATACAAGAGAACACCTCTATATGTGTCGTTTTGAAAAGTAATACTCGTTGATTTCCTTGAAATGATGTAAACATTTTCCCATACATTTCATCACAATGAAAAACTTGAGAAAATAACCCAACGAGATTTGATCATTTGTATGTAAGTAGAAATCCATAAATGAAATCTTGTCAATTTTAGACTCCATTGCACATCAAGTAGCCAAGCATCTAATTCACCTGAGAAAAACATGCTTAAAAGTGTCAACATTAAAGTTGGTGAGTTCATAGAGTTTTGTAAGTATAATGTAAATGTTGGAATTCAAAGATTTATAAAGAATGCATGACCAATTTAATGTCACCAAAAGTACCAATCTTATCCCAAAGATTTATAAAGAATGCATGACCAATTTAATGTCACCAAAATGTTTCAAGTATGTATTGCCACTTTATTCAAGGCAACGTAAATATCCCTGTGTGTAATAAACCATGATTACGATTACTCTAAGTTCATGCAACCGCTACGTAGACTTAATTGTATGCCAATCTTTTCAGGCACTGAAGGTGTTCATTTTCATGTGAACGTTGTTGCGCTGGCCCTGAGTCTACCAAGCCAGTCGCGATCCGATATTGGTTGTGCTGGCCCTGAGTCTACCAAGCCAGTCACGATCCGATAATTGTTGTGCTGGCCCTGAGTCTACCAAGCCAGTCATAATCCGACATGTTATAACGTTCGTTTACCTAGTGATAGCTAATCACCCGAACGGGGATTGTCAATCCCGAATAGATCTATTTTATAACATTCGCGCTCACCCTCCAAGTGATTCACAGTTCATGCAACCTAAGCTAATCCGTAATCATTTCAAAAGTAAAGTACATATATTTGTGACCAAAAATGAAGTCAAGTAATATATCCCATAGCGAGCTATGTAAATGAGTATGTGAACTAATTTGTAATCAACCAGGTAATTGTGTTTGTAATGAATTGCAAAATCAAGTATGTAAACCAAGTGTATATAATAGTATGTAAAAGATATTGTAAACGAACATGTAAATAAGTTGTATTGAGCATGTATTCTCCCCCGAGATTTGTAAAGTAAATGTAAAGCAAGTGAAAGAGGGACTATAAACTCACATCGATGATGAAGAACGATTGGCGGGAATGTACACATTGAGTACAAGACGAAACGGAAACTGAAACGGCTCAACCAAGAAGTTGCGGTTTATCTTAACGGCTAAGACCCACTAGCCTAGGATGATGTATTTGGGATCCCGGATGAATGAGCACGTCAACGTGACACGTTGATAAAAGATTTAGATTTAAAGTTGTAATAGTTTGGTGGTTGGTTAAATAAATAGATCAAAAATCATATGTAATTCATACGATGAATCGTATAGCAGAGCATGTAATATATACCGTATATATTACATATGAAAAATAAGCAATTATATAATTCGTAAGATGAATTATATAATAAGACCAACAATCAAAAGAATAATTTGAAATATATAATACTTTGCAAATTTTATTTAAGAAACGTGAGTAAATGATTAAACAAAATGATTCGACACGTTTTTAGAAAAACACCACTTAAATAGAAAAAATAAAATGAAAATTTCTTAGCATAGAAAGTAAACGTACGTTTAAAGTTATAAATAAAGCACATTATGTTTTTTAAATTTTCACAAGGATAATGATGTAAATTTCCCATTCGACAATTTAGAAAATATAAATAAACTTTTATAATCTAGTATATTGTTTCCCTGGACTGTTTGCTAAAATAGTTATCCCATTTAAAACGTATAGTTTCCGTTTGTTTATCCGGTTACTGAAATATTACAAACTAACAATCTTAAAATTTATATAACTTAACCTTTTTCAATCTATTTGTGTTGCAAACCTATGCCCAAACACCCCCCCTTAAGGTTATTATAATCGCAAAAGTGAAGATAATAAATAAAGTATTTATTTAACCATTCCACCATTTAGATCCGGTTTTTAATATTTACAAAA
Source organism: Tanacetum coccineum (assembly GCA_026074375.1). Lineage (NCBI taxonomy): Eukaryota > Viridiplantae > Streptophyta > Magnoliopsida > Asterales > Asteraceae > Tanacetum > Tanacetum coccineum. Next base: position 5,715 of record BQNB010205955.1, on the reverse strand, counting down.
CCTTATATTATATTTATTAGTCGGTTTATATATAAACCAAACGCACCCTACTCGCTTTTACTAAAAACCAAACGCACCCTACTCAGTTTTACTAAACCCAGATCCAAACGCTCCCCTTGGTGCAATTCTAAACCAAACACACCCCTTCGTTGCTAAACCCACAGCCAAACGCACCCTAACTGTGGGAACCATATAAACCATCACACCCTTGATGCTACTATGAAACCCAACACACCCCTTTACGGCTGCCGCTGAACCAAACGCACCCTTATCGCTAAAGACAGCAAACCAAACACGCCTTTATGTGTTTTCTGTCGCAACCAAACGCACTTGCTAATAAACCATACGCACCCTTATGGCAGCCAACCAAACGTAACCTAATCCTTTGTTAGTGACCATACCAAACAAACGCACTGCGTGCGTTAAAAACCAACACTGCGATGCCTAGCTGGTAAACCACCAAAACAACCACCCTTGGCTGCTACACAGCCAGCCAAACGCACCATCAGCTGCCACTATGAAATCAAACGCACCCTAAATGTTCTAAAAACCCAATCGCACCCTTGCTCGGGCCTGCTAAACCAAACGCATCCTATACTTTTTATAAACCCCAAACGCACCCTTACGGTCGTTTAATACTTAAACCGGACGCACCCCTTAGTGGGCATGTTAAACCAACGCACCCTTGTGGTGTTATTTCAAAACAAAACGCACCCTAGTGCCGATGAAGACACAAACCAGCAGCACCCTCATCTGTCAAACCCCACGTACCTATTTTCGTTTATAAGTCAAACGCACTCTGTTGCGTGTTTATGTCAAACCAACGCACCATGTCGTGGTATTAACCACATAAACAAACGCACCCATGTGCGTGGTCTAGTGGTTTAGGCGGTGTATGGTGACGAAATTGATGAGATGATGGTTAGGTGGAGATGGTGTTGGTGTGATGATGATGGTGATGACGAGGTGGTGGGATGGGGATGAAGGTGGTTAGATCGGTGGTGTAGTGGAGATGGAAATGAAGGTGATTGTGGTGTTGTTGTGGCATGGTTGTGGTTGCCGGAAGTACTCGTCGGAAAGATTTCGGCGCCGAAAAAGTTGAGAGGGAAATGTGGTGTTGATGGAGGCCATGTTATAAAAAAAATGAGAACCCTAATTCTTATAACTATATATTATAAAGTTTCAAAAAAAACGACAAGTGTATGACAAGTGTATCATAGTATAGGGTTAATTGTGTAAATATTCCACAGGGACTAAAGGTGCAATTTTTGGGAAACTTTTATAGAATATTGGTTCGGGACTCGTTTGAGCCACTTATCGGATGATTCAAAATACGAAACTTGCGCCATTGTTTTCCAAATCACTTTTCTGATAAAAATGAGTATTTACTTGATAATATTTCATAATTATTTTTATAACATTTATAAAAATGTTCGTTATTTATTTAGTGACTCGGTTAAAATAAAAATGAAATTTTAACTCGGATATTCGCGTTATCAACAATGCTTAAATAAGTAAAATATTAAATGATTTTATTTAATATTTTTATTAAATAAATAGTGATAATTAAAAATAAATTTAATTATTCTTGTGTGTCGGTGCCCGTTGTGTGCAGTTTTCAAAACTTTGCGAGGCTGTTTTTGCCCTCTTCTGCTTGTTTTCAAGTCTCGGGTAAAACTAAAAAGTTGTCCGAAAAATCGTTTTACATCAAATTGCTTTAGGGTCCGAGTTGTGAAAATGTGGTTTAGCTGGTCGTTTTTGATAATTCAACTATGAATTAATATATATCTTTTTCGTTTTCGAATCAAATAAGTTAAAAATAACTTTGCACTCGAGGTGTGTAATAATAAATATGATTTATTATTGGAATATGTTCCGAAATTTTTTACCAGTTACGCGGTAATCGCTTTTATGAGACGATAAAAGACTAAAAGTCAATGAGTCAAATCAGACTCGAAAAGTCAATGGCTAAAATAGTCTTTTAAAAATCCGAAAATTCTCGGATGTTACAAAAAAAACAGTAAATATATTTATGAAATAACCATAGATAGCCAATGATAAAAAAAGAATCCTATTTATACAATATGATAGAAGACAAAACCGTAAGTATAGATTAAAGGATTCCTACAACACGAACAGATAGAAATGGCAAGTTGTCGGTTCAAGGGTTCAGGTACAATTTCGTACACCCCTCTAGGTAAACATATAAACATATAAAAGAATGCAAAACGGTATATATGGTTTGCCAATAGATTAAAAAACGGTAAACTACATACCGAATAGATAGCCAATAGATTTGAAATCTGCATATATGGTTCGCCTTGATGAAGACGTTGACAAATACTTTTTCCATTTCTTTTGTAGTCCGCTGATTTTATCACTCACTAAAACAGGATCGTCTTGGGCATGTGCTGCAAATTAAGATGCAATCGGTTTGCCTATTACAAAGCGTTTGATCTATAAGTAATAAAGATACGGAACTCAACTTGTAACATATAAAATAGATAAATGCATACCTATGCAACTTCTATATTCGCGTTTGAACAGGCTGAGGTTTTTCATACTATGTAGGCAAACATGATCGACACGGGTCTGAAACTGAATAAGTTAAGGGCTCGATAAATCACATTCCTTGAAAGCATCAGCTTCTACTACAAATGCGTTTGCTACTGCCTCCGCCTAGAATCCCCTACCACATATTCAGTTTCTTCACATTTAATCATAATTGAGTCCACCGCCACCGGTATCACATTGTTTTGATAGATATAAGAAAAACATGTGAATTGTACAGTAAACACACCCATTCACGCCTACAAAAAGTTTTGTCACCGACATGACACCTTTTAAGTAGGCATACAAAAAATATGTTGATAAACCTACAACGACTCTTGTCATTATAGGTTTTTCAATAGTTTTTATTTTGAAATATGCCAATGCATTAAACTTTATTCTAACCAAATAAATACTCCATCTGATCAAGTGTCGGATAAGTAAATAATGTGTGAATACAACAATTGTATTTAAAAACTTATAAAAAAATAAAAAGAGTAGCCGTTACATACTCTTTTAGACTCTATCAGAACGGTGCTTTCCCGACACCATCCACCGCCATTAAGAGGAGGAACGGGATTCTATCGCAAGACCACGACTCGCCAATAGATTAAAAAACGGTAAAATACATACCGAATAGATAACCAATAGATTGGAAATCTGCATATATGGTTCGCCTTGATGAAGACGTTGAAAAATACTTTTGAAAATTCTTTTGTAGTCCGCTGATTTTATCACTCACTAAAACAGGATCGTCTTGGGCATGTGCTGCAAATTAAGATGCAATCGGTTTGCGTATTACAAAGCGTTTGATCTATAAGTAATAAAGATATGGAACTCAACTTGTAACATATAAAATAGATAAATGCATACCTATGCAACATCTATATTCGCGTTTGAACAGGGCTGAGGTGTTTGCAACTATGTAGGCAAACATGATCGACACGGGTCTAAAACTGAATAAGGTAAGGGCTCGATAAATCACATTCCTTGAAAGCATCAGCTTCTACTATAACTACGTTTGCTACTGCCTCCGCCCAGAATCCCCTACCACATATTCAGTTTCATCACATTTAATCATAATTGAGTCCACCGCCACCGGTATCACATTGTTTTGATAGATATAAGAAAAACATGTGAATTGTATAGTAAATACACCCGTTCATGCCATTAAAGTTTTGTCACCGACATGACACCTTTTAAGTAGGCATACAAAAAATATGTTGATAAACCTACAACGACTCTTGTCATTATAGGTTTTTCAATAGTTTTTATTTTGAAATATGCCAATGCATTAAAATTTATTCTAAGCAAATAAATACTCCATCTGATCAAGTGTCGGATAAGTAAATAATGTGTGAATACAACAATTGTATTTAAAAACTTATAAAAAATGAGAAGATTAGTCGTTACATACTCTTTGAGGACTTCTTTCAAAACGGTGCTTTCCCCGACACCCATTCCACCACCCACTAAGAGGAGCACGGGGATTCTATCGCTATGAGCCACGACCCGCCAATAGATTAAAAAACGGTAAAATACATACCGAATAGATAACCAATAGATTGGAAATCTGCATATATGGTTCGCCTTGATGAAGACGTTGAAAAATACTTTTGACATTTCTTTTGTAGTCCGCTGATTTTATCACTCACTAAAACAAGATCGTCTTGGGCATGTGCTGCAAATTAAGATGCAATCGGTTTGTATATACAGAGCAATTGAATCTATACGTAATAAAGATATGAAACTCAACTTGTAACATATAAAATAGATAAATTATACCAATGCAAAATCATATATTCGCGTTGAACAGGCTAGGTGTGTTGCAACAATGTAGCATACATGATCCGACACGGGTCTGAAACTGATAAGTTTTTAAGGGCTATCACATTCCTTGAAAGCATCAGCTTCTACTACAACTGCCTTTGCTGCTGCCTCCGCCCAGAATCCCCTGCCACATATTCAGTTCCATCACATTTAATCATAATTGAGTCCACCGCCACCGGTATCATATTGTTTTGATAGATATAAGAAAAACATATGACTTGTATAGTAAATACAACCGTTCATGCCATCAAAGTTTTGTCACCGACATGACACCTTTTAAGTAGGCATACAAAAAATCTATTGATAAACCTACAACGACTCTTGTCATTATAGGGTTTTCAATAGTTTTGTTTTGAAATATGCCAATGCATTAAACTTTGTTCTAACCAAATAAATACTTCATCTAATCAAGTGTCGGATAAGTAAATAATGCATGAATACAACAATTGTATTTAAAAACTTATAAAAAATGAGAAGAGAAGCTGTTACATACTCTTTAAGGACTTCTTTCAAAACGGTGCTTTTCCCGGAACCCATTTCACCACCCATTAAGAGAAGCACAGGGGTTCTATCGCTATGAGCCATGACTCCCATCACCTCCGTGAAGGCGTCTTCACTATCACCTTTTCTCGGGGTCTTAGCTCCTATAACTTTCATTTCCTTAACCATTGTGGTGAATGCCCTTGTCACTTATAAGTCATTTGTCACTTTATCGAAATGTTGCTTTCTGCATGTAACATAACAAACCAATTAATAAATAAAACATAATTAGAAGACTACTTCTTTTCTCATGTAAACAAAGCAATGATTTATGTTTAAAAACTAAACAAAAATTATCGAGCAAGACCATGGTGACTTTGTTTTAAAGCACAGTATTTTTGTTAGTCAAATAATTTAGGCGTGGGTTTCTCAAATAACAAAAATACCTAAATCAAGTGAGTATTGAAAAAATCATTGCAAAAAAATTTAAGCATGTCACCTGTGCCTAACTTCGATAGTGAATAACATACCGAGTCATTAACGCGACCAGACTCGACCTTAAGTACTTATGGAGGAGGCGTAATACCAATGGGTCATCTTATGGAAAACAATACTCGTAAAATTGTTGTTAGCAAATCCCTTAGAAGGAAAATGTGAGCCGGCACAACACGCATTAAGCGAGTAGGCAGCAAACGCACAACCCACACACAACCATAACTTTAAGTTTGGTATATTTAAAGGATTCACCTGCCAATGGGTGCAAGCGTAGCAAGCTTGCCTCGCCACGACGACACCCAAGAGTTCACAAAGTTAAGCATTAAGAGAGTAAAATTACATGCCCAACGTTTTGCTCGT
>BQNB010205952.1:0-10581 GCA_026074375.1 Tanacetum coccineum | reverse complement strand
ACAAAAATTATAACGGTCTTCGTGAAATACCAATTTATATAAAGCTATGAAGAAAATAATATTCTTAGAGACCATTGTTTAACTTACAATGTCTGAGAACAAAATGAGACCATTGTGCAACTCACAATGTCTAAGAAGTAAGATGAGACCATTCTATAACTCACAATGTCTGAGGTATAATTGAGACCATCGTGCAACTCACAATGTCTAAGAAGTGCTCTGGTATTTATATAAATAACTCTTATATAAATAAACGTGCGATATACGCAAAAGATGTAAGCATATATATTACATATATGTATGTCACATAAGCACTTAATGCAGCACGTAATGTAAGCACATAAGCAAGTAACGTGTATGCATGATTGCAGTTTTATACACGTAAAATATTTATAAAATATGATACTTTTAAAAGAGTAATTAAGAAAATTACCAAGTCACCCTTGATAAAATTCACTCTTAAAAATATATATAATATAATATATATAATACACGTATGTTTAACCGGGTTAGTATGATCACCCGGGTCGTTTCCCCAATGACTAGTGAGATTGAAACCACGTTTTCGTTCGGAACCTGATTTGAATGGAACAAAGATATTTTGGATAAGCTATAACTACGAAATTAAGAAGCAACAAATAATGAAAATTAAGCAAGAAAACAAATTTTAAATCCTAAAAATGTAAACTAAAGATTTTACTAGATAAAGAAAAAGTGCCGAAAATTGTTAAAAATAAAAGCCCTAATTTTTATCTTTTTATAAAAGTTTAATTGATCTAATTAAAACTTAACACTAATTACTAATTAAAACTTAATAAACTAATTTAAAACTTAATTAATGGACTAATGGTGCAAAAGGAGAAGGACTAACGGGGAAAAACACTAACTGACGGGGGAACTGACTGAAAAACAACTAAGATTGAAAAGTTACACTTTCTACCCTGAGAATCTATCCCGACAACAAACTAAGTCCAATAAGCATTCGAAATTTTAAAGAACTTAAAATGAAAAACTCAAAGAAGCAAAGTTGTAAAAGAAACTAAGGGGAACAAAATTAATAAAAGCTACTAGGGCTGAAAATCTCAAATAAGCTCAGGAAGAGCTTATTTCTAAACTGATTACAGAAAGTGAGGCTTATCCCTTGTTTTTAGAAAATAAGCTATAAAAAACTCAAAACTAGATCAAAATGAAAAAGGAAAGAAGTTCTAAAGAGCTTATGATATGCTTAATCTATAAATGAAAAGAAACTAAAGCTTAAACTACTTTTATGCTACTGAAATTGATCATGAAGTAAGCAAACTCAGGAAATAAGCAAAGAAACTAAAGATCCAAGCAAGATAAAAACCTTATAAAGCTAAATTAGACTCTAAAACTTTGAAGACTTATTAAACTACCCATAAGCTATCTAATTAAGCTGGAGAATCTATACCCATAAGCTAAATTAACAAATTTAAATTCTAAAGGACGACGTAAGTTCTGTTTTTGGAGTTTTCAGGATTTTTATGACTTTTGACAGCTAAATTAAACTAAGAAAATAAGCTAGAAATTGAAAATTAAAACTTAAAATGAATTAAGCTATATTAAAACTTAAATCCTACTGAATTTGATAAGCTAAATCCTAAAATTACTTATCTAATTGAGGCTGAGAACACAGCAGTACTAACTAAGGTTATTTACTGGTAAGTAAAAATCAAAGCAGTGAACTTTCACAATAGAAATACTGCTGTGCAATTTTTTACCTTTGAACACAAATAAGCAATGAAATAAGCTAGAAAATGAAAACTAAATCTAAATAAGCTGAAACTAAACTTAATTCTATTGAAATTAAAGCTAACAGTATTAACTTGTGAAAGCATTAACAACTGGAAGTTATTAATAGGAAGAGTTACATGGCTGCAGCAAGAATTCAACTTATGTTAATACAGCTAGTGCAGAAATTAGAGTGCGCTAAACCAAAGTTAAACATCGAACCCCCCAGTTACCATTTGACAGGACAGAGAAAAGCTTTTTTAAGAGAAATATTAATGAAAAAGCACTAAATACCATATAAAAACCTAGCTTAAAAACAAACATAATAATCATGATTTAAACTAACTGAATAAGCTTTAATCTAAGATCTAAACTATTTAAACTAATATTTTTGGATTTGTAATGAGTTGTTTAAGACAGTGAAAAATTGATAACTAAAGATCTATAAATATTTAAGCAAAAACAGATGAAAACATATAACTAAATTGCACTAGAAGAGAAATTTGAACACTAACAAGCAAAGAGAATAAGCAAATAACAGATCTAAACATAGCAAGCAATAATATCAATATTTAAAACTAGAATTTAAAGGAAACTGAAAGAGAAACTTACAAACTCCTCTAGTAAACAAAAGGAACCAATTAAGGCAGCTACAAGCTCTCTAGCTTATTAATAAGCTAGAGTATAAGTCCTTGGGATCTCTTCCAAGGTAAGATCCCCTTCCAAAAGCTAGATATAATAAGATCCGAACAAAGGTTAAACTGAATTTAAGTTAGATAAGATTAATACTGAATTCAAACAGCTCTATTTCAGCTTATAGACTGAAAGAGGCTATGAGTAGCTTTATTGATACAATTTTTAGTTTATTAAGAGAGGCTTTAAAGTTGAAAATAAGAGGCTTAAGAACAAAGTAAAAACTGAATTTCATTAATTGAAAACTGAATTACATTACTAGAAAAGGAAATTACAAAAACATTTAAGTAAAATACTGAATATAATGCTTAAAAATTATATAAAAACTAGAATCGACTACTAAAAAAAACTAGATGGTGTGTGTGTGAGAAGTGAGGTCTTTTTATAGGGCCAAGCTGAAGCTTCTAGGACCTCTGCCTTGCTCACCAAACTTTTAATCCTGGCCAATCATTTCTTCAATCATTTGATCTATATTGTGGGACGTTGGATCATTTTGTGGACACCTGAGGATTGCCAGGCTAGGCATTCTTTGATGTGACGCGTGTTTTGTGTTAGTTTTTTGTGAAGATTTTAAGCACAAAAACCCACATAAACTTGTGCTTCTTTCATTGATTACGTGGCTCTTCTTTAATGAATCCTTTGATAAAGACGATTTTGACCCTGGGTTCATTTGTGCTTGCGCTTCCTTGAATTGACCAACACACCCTTTAATTTACAAAAACCCTTTGTTTTTGACTGGATGGTGAAATGAGGGAGACGGGTGAATAGTAAAAGGGCTTCCCTCCTATTTTTGATAGTTAAAACTGTTGGAGTTTGGGAGGTTAACACTTTTAGTCCTTGTCTTTCATTTCTTCTTTTTAAGTTATAAATAACTTTCGGAATATGCAAGAATGGCCCTTGGAGATGAAAATTGGCTAAGGCTTGGGCTTTTGGGGCTTCGGCTTTGCACTCTTTTGATTCTCGTGTCCGTGTTTGCTCACTTTTGACTCTTTTCTTGTGATTTTTGACTTATCCATACCTGCATACACAAAACACAAATACAAGCATATTTTTGCCATTTTTGGTCTGTTTTGGGTTGAATTGGGCCTTTTTAAGCATAAATTGATATGTATAGTTTAACAACTATCAAAATTCCCCAAACTAAAACATTGTGTGTCCTCACGCAATATTACATGCCTTATAACCAAATACCTCGAAAATTCCCCAAACTAAACCTTTGAAAAGTAGCAAAGAGTTTTGTTTGAGAGAGATAAGAGATCACAAGTTATAAAACACCCGACTTCCCATTTTCTAAGATTTTTCTCTTTTTATGATTTTTCTTGATTATTAACTACCTAACTACAATTTATTTGTGTTGACATAATGCAATGTTTTCATTACCACATTGGTAACTTTTAGGATCATAGAACAAAAAGCACAATTAAGCGTCTAAAAGATAACTTCATCATCCCCGATTTTTCACTTTTCCCATGCTAAGCTTAAAAACAAGATCATCGTTAATTACAAGTCATGACACTAACACTACTCATAAATACTAATTGTGTTCTTACTTTTCCTCCCGCAAATCCTACTTTTGTATCTCAGGATTTTACTTAAGTCATATACCCGAAGGCTCTTTAAGACTTTTGTTTCGATACTTATTAATTCAGAAAATAAAGTGTAATGGTTAAGAACGCAATAATTAGCTCCTAGCCCTTCTCAAAAGATCAAATGCAATCGAGACCTCGAGCACGCCTGCTAATCGATAGCGATTGAAACTCGTGCCCCCACCGAGAACATCGCTTATTGTAACTCTTCAAACCGGCATTGCGGCGATTGTTTCGTGAAAGTGTAAACATTTTTCTTTCCCCCAGCCGAACCTTTGTCGTCGTTGATTATAATTCGCCGATCCTCGGGTTTCTGTTGATCTCGGGGAGACCCTCATCTTGAGGACGGCACGAGCTTTGAATGTATGTTCACGGTTAATCACATTGACTCTTTGCGATATGATGAACCTAACCATAGACACTTCGCAAAGATGGTCGCCTTCTACTACTAAGTAACATTCTCCTACAATACTATTGAATTGGTTAACCTAGTCGATGTTATCGACGTAGCTTGTGTGAGTTTGCACAGAAGATACTTTGAATTTTAACATTTCCTACAAGATGGCAAATCCCACCCCAGCTTTGGAACCAACTCCTTATCGTACTTATTCTCCCGGTCAACTATCTCCTCTCCTCTTCTCTTTTTCTTCATCCCCCCTCTTCCTCCTTTTGAGGGAGGTACTTCATTTTGTGAAGAATTCAAAAGCTTGTTCTTACTAGCAAATCAATTCCACCAGGAATTTGATGAATGCCGACTTCGATCCAAAAGAAGGACCTTCTCAAACCTTGAAATAATCTTAATTCTGACCCATCTATCTCACCCTCTACCGATATTTCCACCCTCCGGAAGAAGACACAAAATATGAGGACTAAGTACCTGGTGAACCTTCTACTTCGTAGTCGTGGATTATATTGCCGATCCTCAGGTTCCTTTGATTCTCGGGAGACCTTTCTTGAGGACGGCGCGAGCTTTGATTGATGTTCACGGTGAACAACCGAGTCGATGTTATTGATGTAGCTTGTGAGGAGTTTGCTCAAGAAGTACTTGTATTTTTGAACATTTCCAAGAGTGGCAATCCCATCCCAACTTTGGAACCAATCCTTTCTACTTCTCCCACCTCTTTCACTCCTTTTGAGGGAGGTGACTTCATTTTGGAAGAAATCGAAGCTTGTCTTACTAACAAATCAATTCCATCGGGAATTAATGATGCCGACTTCGATCCGAAAGAAGACTTTCTCACCCTTTAAAGATTACTTAATTCTGACCCATCTTCCACCCTCCCTCCGGAAGAACAAAAATTTAAGGAACTTAAGACCGTTGAACCTTCTAGTGATGAACTCCCCGAGCTTGAGCTCAAAGACTTACCATCTCATTTTAAGTACGCATTTTTGGAGGGTACCGATAAATTACCCTTCATAATCGCTAAAGACTTAAAATATGAGGACAAGACCGCTCTTCTTAAGGTTCTTAGATCACATAAGCGTGCCATAGCTTGGAAGATTTCAGATATTAAGGGAATAGATCCAAAGTTTTGTACTCATAAGATTTTAATGGAAGATAATGTTAAACCCATGGTGCAACATTAAAAACGGGTTAACCTAAAAATTCACGAGGTTATCAAGAAAGAAGTTGTCAAAATTCTTGAAGCCGGATTGATTTATCCCATATCCGATAGCCTGTGGGTTAGCCCCGTCCATTGTGTGCCCAAGAAAGGTGGTATAACCGTAATTGAAAATGATGATAATGAATTGATACCTACTCGATTAATTACGGGATGACGTGTATGCATTGACTACCAAAAGTTAAATGATGCCACCCGTAAAGATCATTTTCCATTACCATTTATGGACCAAATGCTTGAGAGACTCGCAGGAAACGAATACTATTGTTTTCTAGATGGTTTCTCGGGTTACTTTCAAATACCAATTGACCCAAAGGACCAACAGAAGACCACCTTCACTTGCTCTTATGGAACTTTTGCCTACCGACGCATGCCATTTGGCTTATGTAATGCTCCGGGCACGTTCCAAAGGTGCATGATGGCCATTTTCCATGACATGATCGAGGAAACAATGGAGGTCTTCATGGATGATTTCTCGGTCTTCGGGGATTCTTTCTCTTCATGCCTCTCCCATTTAGAAAAAAATGCTCAAAAGGTGCGAAGACACCAATCTTGTTATAAATTGGGAGAAGTGCCACTTTATGGTCAAAGAGGGCATCATCCTCGGCCATAAAATTTCTAAGTCCGGAATTGAGGTCGATAGAGCCAAAGTTGATGTAATAGCAAAATTACCTCATCCTACAACCGTCAAAGGAGTTAGAAGTTTTTTTGGACATGCCGGATTTTTCCGTAGGTTTATTCAAGACTTCTCAAAAATATCCCGACCAATAACCCACATTCTAGAGAAAGAAACCCCATTTGTCTTTTCTAAGGAATGTGTAGAGGCATTTAATGCCCTTAAGAAGAAATTGACCGAAGCACCAATTTTAGTTGCCCCCGATTGGGACCTACCGTTTGAGATTATGTGTGATGCTAGTGACTTTGCGGTAGGTGCGGTCTTAGGGCAACGTAAGACCAAACATTTTCAACCGATACACTATGCAAGCAAGACTATGACCGATGCTCAAGCTCATTATACTACTAAGGAAAAAGAGCTTTTAGCCGTAGAATATGCTTTCGAGAAATTCTGGCCATATCTTGTCTTCTCGAAAACAATAATGTATACGGACCACTCGGCTCTTAAGTATCTTCTCGCTAAACAAGATGCTAAACTGAGATTGCTTCATTGGATTCTCCTACTCCAAGAATTTGATGTCATTATCTGTGATAAAAAAGGAGCGGAGAATCTAGCGGCCGACCACTTGTCTAGATTAGAGAATCCCCACCAAAGTGAGCTTGAGAAAAAGGAAATTACGGAAACATTTCCTCTCGAGACACTTGGTATGGTGACTTTTTGTGATGATGCTAGTACCCCATGGTTTGCCGACTTTGCAAATTACCATGCAGGGAATTTTGTTGTGAAAGGGATGTCGTCCCAACAAAAGAAGAAAATTTTCAAAGACGTTAAGCATTATTTTTGGGACGACCCCTACTTGTTTAAAGTGTGTGCGGATCAAGTGATTCGGCGGTGTGTTTTTGGCCAAGAAGCCCATGATATCCTCATGGCTTGCCACGATGGTCCCACTGGTGGACATCACGGTGCCAACTACACCGCCAAAAAGGTCTTTGATTCTGGATTTTATCGACCGTCTATTTACCGAGATGCCTATGACTTGGTCACATAGTGTGACGCTTGTCAACGTCAAGGAAAAATCTCACAAAGGGATGAAATGCCACAAAATGCCATCCAAGTTTGTGAAATCTTTAACGTGTGGGGCATTGATTTTATGGGACCGTTCCCGTCTTCACGAGGGAACAAGTATATACTCGTGGCCGTCGATTATTTGTCAAAATGGGTTAAAGTGAAAGCGCTCCCCGCCAATAACGCCTGAGTTGTTTGCAAATTTTTAAAATCTCTCTTCGCCCGATTTGGGACCCCTCGCGCTATCATTAGTGATCACGATACCCATTTTTGCAATGACCAATTTGCAAAGGTCATGCTTAAATACGGAGTTACTCACCGTCTCTCCACCGTGTATAACCTACAAACAAGTAGGCAAGTTGAGGTTTCAAATCGTGGTTTGAAACGTATTCTTGAGAGGACCGTAGGCGAACACCGTGCTTTGTGGTCCGATAAGTTAGATGATGCCTTGTGGGCCTTCCGTACCTCATTTGAGACACCCATCGGGTGCACTCCTTACAAGTTGGTGTACGGAAAGGCTTGTCATCTACCCATCAAGCTCGAGCATAAGGCCTATTAGGCCTTAAAGCATTGCAACTATGACCTTTTGACTGCGGGCGATCACCGGAAAGTTCAAATGAATGAATTAAATGAACTTCGTGATCAAGCCTATGAGAACTCTTTGATCTACAAAGAGAAGATAAAGAGGATCCATGACTCCAAGATCAAGAACCGCGTTTTTAACGTTGGTGATCGAGTCCTCCTCTTTAATTCTAGATTAAAGATTTTCTCGGGATAGCTTAAGACCCGCTAGACTGGACCATTCACCATTACCCAAGTATTTCCATATGGCACCGTCGAGTTATCTCAAACCGACGGGCCAAACTTCTAGGTGAATGGTCGTAGACTTAGGCACTACTTTGGAGGGGATATACCACCGATGGTTGTCCCGGATCTCCAAACTTTCCCCATGGACCAATGAATTTGGGGTCGAGTCGAGCTTGTGACTCGGTTAACAAAAACAAGGCGCTTCGTGGGTGGCAACCCATGCTTATCCTTATATAATATAGTAGTAACGAATAAGTGTGTTGTGAGGAGGCTCGCCTCTTCCTTTCTCGTGTGCTTTGTGTTTTGTTGTATGTTCAGGATTGCCTCGGATTATGAAGCCTCTTGTGCTCGTGGTTTTGTCCTTCGTTCACTCGAGCTTCACATCCTCAGCTTCATTATGGGAATCCAATATCCTAATCTTATCGACTAACGTTTATCTTTGAGCATACTTAATAAACGGCTTAGGATTTACCTAGAGACCCTTTTTAAAACATTGAGGACAATGTTCAGTTCTAATATGGGGGGATCTATTAATTTGATTGTGCCTGCAACCGTTGTTTTCACGTAATCCCGTTTTTACCACCAAAATACCAAAAAAATGAAAAAATTTAAAAATTTTCAAAAATAAAATAAGTGTTTTATCACAATGTTGACTTTCCTGCTGGGTAGAATAAGAATAAATTTTGACTCGATCGAGCGTGTTGAGCTCTAGCTTGTTTATTGAGCTTCTAAGCTTTTTAGACTAAACCCCAGCATTCGCGGACTCTTATTTGCGAAGAACGATAAATATGATATAGGATAAATCTGATTAGAAGCAAACAAGGATTAGTTTGAAATCTTATAAAGCTCATAAGGTAGTTTGTGGCTTTTCTCCTCCCATAAGCTTCTAACGCGGACAATAATACGTGCTTCCTCTTTTAAAAAATTAAACTTATATCAACGATTTTTGAAGTATGGTCGATATCAATAATTTTAGTCTTAGTTCAAATTTATACTTAAATTTTCTAAAAAGAAGTTTTTTTTACATATCATGGTAATATAAAGTGTAAATGAAAAAAAAAATAATAATAATGAAAAATGAGGTAATTAATAATAATAAAAAACTGTGAGCGAATAAAAGTTTACTGCTTCTAGTCCGGCTCACGAGAACAAGGAATAGTTATATGAGACCGATGTTGAGTCATCTAAAAAGGCACATCGTAATTATCCGAGACTGATAAAAGTTTGTTGCATCTTGCCGGCTCACAACCGATGTTGCAGCCTTCTAAAAGGTCGAGGATTTCCTTAGTTTAAAGGATGAATAATTATATTAAGTGTAATATATGTGATTTAATAAATATAGGGAAAATCTCTTTTTCTTAAATTTAAATATGCTTTTGAACTAAGACTATTTCTTTTTAAGTTGTGATTTTATGTATATACGGGAAATCCAAGGGTTTTGAAACCGAAGGTCCGTGAGTCTCGATACTAGTCTCTGTGGGGTGTCAAAAGCCTGGTCACTTAGCCGCAAGGTTGGGATGTGCCGAGACGAAAGTCGCTACATGGGATGATCTCGCCTTCAAACTCATTACTTTTTGGGTGGAACGTGATGCATAGAAATTTTGCAAAACGTTTGATCTATGGTTGAAATTCGAAATAAGCACATTCACCTAAGATATAATAATTGTCGGGAGCGAAAAGTTTCACAAGGTACAAGTATGAGTAGTGTTAGCATCTTAGCTTATATTTAACGGTGATTTCGTTTTTAAGCTTGGTTTGGGACAAGTGAAAAGTCGGGGACGATGAATTTATCTTTTTGAGCATTTTAGGATTAAAGTGCTTCTTGTTCTGTGACCCTAAAAGTTATAAGAATAACGAAAGTCCAAACATGTTAGTTAGTTGCTTGAAATGAAAAGTACAAAAAAAATGAGAAAAAGGAAAAAAAATACAAAATATGTGTGGTAATAAGTGTAAATAGTTAAAAATGGTCAAAACGGGGCTTATCAAGACTGATGATTCTTTAATTCCCCTCGATGAACACTTAGCTACTTTTTGAGGTAATTAGTCGAGGGGGATTGAGATTCTTAGTTTTCAAAAGTGTTTACTTATGGCATTGCGTGAGGACATGGCAATATCTTAATATGGGGGATTTTGGTATGTGCTTAATTACACATACCTTTTACCTATAAAAACATGCCTAAAATGACCAAAATATACCAAAAATACATTGTATTTGTGTGTTTTGTGATTTATGCTGTGCAGGTAACGAATATTCACTAAAGGACAAAAATCAAGCCAAAACGGACAAAACCGAGCACGGGAATGGAAAAGCGTGAAAAAGTCAAAGTTAAAGTCAAAAAGTCAAAAAGTCAAAGACGAAGCTAAATCCGAAGAAATCTTAAATGGGCCAACCCGTACCCATCTAATGGGACGGGTCAGCCCATTAAGCCTTGATTTATAAAAC
>BQNB010205951.1:0-10581 GCA_026074375.1 Tanacetum coccineum | reverse complement strand
TAAGTGTTCTTACCCAACATCATTTTCAAACCAAATACTCCACGATCAACAACAATAAAAAACAATGGCCAACTTCCCATGTCTACAGGAACTTGTCGCTGCGGGAAACTCTAACAATTTGACTGACGCAATGTCAGTCTATATTCAGAGGGAGATCAACGCAAATCTCTAATTTGCAGTTGGATTAAGCCAACTGTGGGATCTTTTGTACATTAGGGTTAATGAACTTAGAATGCGTGATCACAATGCATAAGATTGTTAAAAATCGCCTAACTTGTAGGCTTTTCATAACCATCCGAAAGTTACAACTTAACTATTACATCATAAAACTTAGCAAAATATCAACTACTAAATACAAATAACACCAATGGGTCTTTATCAGCCTTTCTTTGGCTTTTCATCCTTTGCCATCTCTTTTTGGGTGACTCTAATCCTCTTGCTTGGTCTTTTTTCATCAACATGTTCATCATCCAAACATTCATCAGTAACTTCTTTATCAGATGATAGTGCTTCAGCTTGATCATTAGCCATTTCAATGACCTCTTCAGAAACATTGTTTTGAGTAACCACAAGCTGAATTGGTTGGTCTAACCCAACAAAGAAGTCTTCGGTTTCATGTAAAGGATCATCTTTCCAATCAACTTTAGTACCTGATGAATCCCAATCCCAACCAAAATGCTCACATGACTTTCCACTTATACTAGCATCATTATCCGTGTCATACATTAAACCATAAAAGTCATCTGGACTCTCATTTTCCTGGCTTAGCTTCTCTAAGACGTTATCCAGTGTTAAACTAAACTCTTCAAAAGCCTCTTCTTCAGTATCTTCTTTCTGGCTAAGCTTCTCTCTCAGTTTCTTACTGCCAGACTCTAACTCCACGTTAACTTCTCCCAATACCTTGATTTCATCATCACGTTCAACCATTTTAAAATCTTATAGTTGATAGTGAACTGTACCCTTTGATATGTAAAGAAATGGATGGGATGATTTGTTTTGGTGATACGTGCAAGGTTTACTTATAGAGTCGGGATAATTGCCTGACAAATTAAAAGGGACACTTTATAGATCAGGGACCAAACTTGTAGTTAAGATTATCGAATTTATTGAAATATTGAAAAATGCGAAACTTTCTATCTCTTGAGGTACCAACCGTAGAATTGATTGTTGAATGTATGTGAGAGGGGTCAAGCGCGTTATCTTATCATAAACCAAACACCCCCATTTAAGGGTGTTTATAAGGGACCAACGGTGTAAATTAACAAATGGAAAAAGGCGAGAGATTTACATGTGTGAACATATAAGTTTAGGGTCTACTAATGCAATAAATAATACTCGCCTATTGACGGGGTATAACCTTCATTTGGATGTAATTGCAGGATAATACAATTGACATAAACATTGACACACAAAAATTAAACAAAAACCATAGCCTGTTCGTGTAACACACACAAACATAAACCTTAATTCTAAACAAAATACCCAATAACCGTAAATCTTTCCAAATGGATGCAAGTGGTGGTAGTGGAAGCAACTCCCCTGTCTGGCCGATTGTTGGTATACCCATGTTTAATTGTCTTTTTTATGCATTGTTCTTTTCTGAGGGTTTATTATTGATTTCAGTTTTATTA
Organism: Tanacetum coccineum; assembly: GCA_026074375.1. Taxonomy (NCBI): domain Eukaryota; kingdom Viridiplantae; phylum Streptophyta; class Magnoliopsida; order Asterales; family Asteraceae; genus Tanacetum; species Tanacetum coccineum. The sequence continues at coordinate 8,950 of BQNB010205951.1, read as the reverse complement.
ATCTTTATAGATGACAACGGCACCGTGGATATAAACGACACGATGGATAACCTAGAAGTGAGGATAGCGAATCTAGAAATGGCGTTTGCCTACCTTAAAAATAAGAAGATGCTTGAAAGACAAGAAAACAAACTGAACAAAGGTAACACTTAATTTGATGTATCTTGTGGAATTAATAGCTTGATTTATTGATGATGTAGTATTAATTGTTCCGTTATCGCCCCCAAAATTGGACCTTTAGTTAACGCGTGTCCAGTAACTCTAGTTAGAAATATTTTGCTAACCAAACATTTATGTTTTCAGAAACTCCTTCTTCTGATGGTACAACCGATGAGGACATTGCAGAATTTAAAGTTGCATCTAAATCAAAAAGTTCCACCTCCAAGCCAAAAAAGGTTACAACTCATAAAGTTGTAACCCAAAAGGTTCAAACAAAAGCATTTCCTGCTAAAAGCCCTGTTCTAATAAGGAATTGCATACTAGGCCTTGCAGCAGCGCATACATGGGCTTGTACTGGTAACAAAACCTTTGGAACAAGAAAACCAAAAGATGCAATAGTTGCAGGCCAAGCCAGAAAGGGGAAAAAGAAGGTTTAAACAAGATGGATTGTTGTTTCAAGTTAACAATAGACACTTTAAATGTTGAAATGTTTTTTTTGTGTTTAACAGTAGTAATTTACCCGACAATGAATTTGTTACCTTTAATGTTTGTTTGATCATACATTGTATGGTTGTTGATCAAACAGCTTATGTTTAATCATCTAATATTTGCTTATGCATCTTATATCCATTTAAATAATGTTGCTTGTGGTTTATGTTCCTTGTGGATGATTTAGAGATAATCCAATTATGGCTTATGTATTGAGAGCCTATTCTGATATTTTTTGAGATCATTAAATGAATACCAATTCAAGGCAATTAGGGTGGTATCTAAAATAATACCAATTCAAGGTTTTTTAAAGATTGAAACCAACAGTGATACTTTGTTGGGTATACTTTGACTTGGGTAAATGTCATTTGACTTTTAAATTGACCCTGCTATAAAATTAGGATATTGCAAATTTGGTCCTTGTAAGTTTGTTGTTAGATTGTCCTCTATTTAATGATGTGTCAGATTTTTCATATTCCCACATTGCTTTTTCCACCCGTTTTTGTGTGTTCCTAAAGTGATTTTCCATATTCTCAATTTGCTTTTCCCACCCGTTTTAGTGTCTTCCCAAAGTGACATAACACACTTTTTATATCCCATTTTAGTAATAATTCCGGCTACAACTTAAAAAATCACAACATATCGGCGATGATGTCGCAAACTCGCAGCGCACGTGGTCGAGAAAACTCTGCACAACCACATCTTGTCTTTACAAACGACGACCTTCTGACTGAAATATTAATCCGATTACCTATTCTTTGTATTCATCTCTTTACAACCGTATCAAAATAATGGCTACAAATTCTCACTTCTCTTTATTACCGATAGACGCAAGAAAAACCCTATCCTCGATCCTCCTGCTGGTATTTTTGCTAATCGCCTTAGATCATTATTTGAATCTAATTTTGTGTCGTTAGATCCCAGACTAGAGTCAAGAAAATTGACTATGGATAACTCATTCACTCTTGGCTCCAATGAGGAAACTTATCATGTTAACATCTTGCAATCTTGCAATGGTTTGCTTCTGTGTAGTGGTTGGGGTCGCCTGCTTTTTATTACGTATATAATCCATCCACTAATCTGTTTAAAAGGATTTCGCAACCAGAACACTCGCATGATGTTTCAATTCTTCACGCAACTGGTGTATTCAGAATGACCTTTGATCCTACAAAATCACTTGACTATAAAGTGGTGCAACTTATTGCATGCCTACATGCTGAACTTGAAATTCAAGTTTACTCTTCAGAGACAGGCAATTGGAGCCTGTGCAGGGACCGGGTAAGCTACTATAACTTTTGTCATTTTGCTACTTTAATATATTGGAATGATGCCTTTCATTGGCTAGAAACTAAGGATAGGCAGCTTACCCTTTACAAATTCCACATTGATGACCATGGCCAATAAATTATAACAACCTTAGAAATCCCCAATGGGTTCCATTAGGGAAGTAACTTCTTATAGTCTTTTGGCGCTAGAGAAGGTAGTTATGATCCAATGTTCATACAAATAGATAAACCTGTCATTTTGCATCTGCAAAGGAGATTGTTCGAGTCGCGTGGGTGTTTGCTTCTTGTATTTAGAGATGATATTGACTCTAAAGAGTTTACTACAAGGTTATAAATAGTGTGAGGCGTGGCGTGGCGGCATGACTAAGCCTTACGCCTTAGCGGCTGAGGCGTAGCCTTTGCGTTTTTAAAGCGTGGCTTAAGGCGGCCCAAAATATAAAAATATTATATATTTATATCATATTTCATATATATTGAGTTTACATAAAGCGTCGTATATATGAATAAAGTTAAGAAACTATCCTTACATGTAATATTCTTCATTTTTTAATTTTTTTTATCGGAGTTGAATCTAAAAGGCTCGTCATGCCTTATGCCTTAGCGCGCTTTTTCACGCCCGGTAGCTCACGGTTAGCTAGAGTCGACGCTTTGTCACATTTTGTAACTGCGTGAGCCTCACACAGCCTTAGCAAGGGGACGCCTTGGCGCCGCAAAGGCGCGCCTTTTAGAACACTGGTTTACTATATACGAGATGGTGAAAGGGTGTCATGTGTGAACAGTTAGGTACATTGTTAATACCGATGAATTTATGACTCTACTCCGGCTTCGATGTCGATTTGTCCATTGTGTGGAGTATTTTGTGGCTTTGCAGAAAGGGAAGTGGAGTCTTTTTTGGGAATCAATATATCCATAAAAGGTTGTAAAAATATAATCTTATCAAGACTTATCAGTCAATCTTTTGATATTGGTTCAAATGAAATGGATGCTGAATATGAGTTATTCCAGCTTTAAAGGTTGCTCATACCCTTATGAGTTCGATTCTATTCTGTTTGTTTCTGATTGTTGTTTGTTTTAGGAATTAAAGCGCTTGTTTGTCACACTGTTTGTTACAATTTGTTGATACAATCAGACATTACTTATTGATACGGGTCTGTCCAATGCCGCTTAACTATTTATGTTACAATGTATGAAATAGTTACCTTTTTGGTTGTTTGATCATCATCTTCAATGGATTAGGCGAGGTAACTAATTATTTAAAGAATATAACTTTTTGCTAACGTATGTATGGCGTCTTTAATAGTGTGCTTGAAGTGTTGTGCCCTACTTATGGTTTTGATATGTTTGACTTTTACCAAGTCCAATTGTGTGGAGTAAAATATAATACATTTCATTATACAACTCAAAGTATCCAAATTTGTGTTTGATTTAAGGGACCAACAGTGGTAGTTTAAACTATCCAAAGATAGTTTAGGGTGTGTTTGTTTTTTGCCTAAAAATACTTGCATTCCAAATTTCGTCCCTGCTCTGTATTTCCTATTTAATGGTGAGTCAGACTGGTGTGTTCCCAAAGTGATATAACACACTATTTGTATTCCATTTTAGTAATAATATCCGAGAGCAACAAGCCTTATAAAATCACAAGACATATTGGCGATGAGTTGTACGCAAAACTCCGAACAGAAACACTGTGGTTCGAGAGAGAAACTTGCACAACCAATCTCTTCTTTACAAACGAACGACCTTTGTACTGAAATAGTTTATTCCGTAGTAACTATTCGAATGTATTCATCTATTTACAACCGTATCAAAACAATGGCTACAAATTCTCACTTCCCCTCGTTTCACTGATAGACGCAGGAAAATCCCTAACCTTGATCCTCCTGCTGGTATTTTTGCTAATCACCTTAGATCTTTATTTGAATGTGATTTTGTGTCTCTTTTTTTCCGATGGATTTTGTTAGATTCGAGAACTTAACTCAAATAAAATCCACTATGGATCGCTCTCCTTTTGTTACGCTGAAGAAGTTGATCTCTATTTTAGGATATTTGCAGTCTTGCAATGGTTTGATTCTATGTGTAGTGGTTACGGCTGGCCTATTTTTTATTACGTTTATAATCCATCCACAAATTTATTTAAAAGGCTGGCACATAAAACCAAATTCTACTTGCGCGACGATTAGATGTTTTTTCTGAGTGGTGTATTTAGAATGGCCTTTGATCCTAGAAAATTAAGTCACTACAAAGTAGTGCAAGCTGGAAGCGAAGCTGGTGAGACTTGGATTAAAATTTACTCTTTAGAGACAGGGAATTGGAGCTTATGTATGAGACCGTTCAACTAACTTCGTTTTGATCATTTTGAAAAAGAAAGAGACAATCGTATTGGAATGACGAACTTCTCTTTGGCTAGAGGGGTTAAATAGAGAGCTTAAGCATTAAAAATTAAATATGGAACACCATGACCATCCAATTATGAAAAGCTTAGAAATTGCTCTTAGGTTGCATAGGGGAAGGAACTTCTTAGAGTCTTTTGGCGGACCTATTAATGATCTAATTTTACTGCTCATGGAAATACCTCATATGTTGCATCTTGAAGGGATTATATTTGAATCATGTGGGTGTCTTCTTCTTGTATGCAGAGATGATATTGGCTCTATAGAGTTTACTATCTACAAGATGATGAAAGGGTCTTCCGTATGGTCGGTTAGGTACCTTGTTAATATTGTGCAATTGCTGAATCCACTTCCTGAAGGATGGTCGATTCAGACAAGTGTTTGGAGTATTTGTTTAGGAGAAGGGGAAGAGGATGCTTTTGTGGTGATAAACTTATCCGGAAAGGTTGTAAAATACAACCTAATAACAAAAACTAACACTGACATCTTTGATATTGGATCTAATCAAATGGATGATGATGATGATGCTGATGATGCGGTTGTGTTCATTTCACCTTTTATAGTTGATCCTAACCTTTATGAGTTCATTATGTCTCTTGCAAGTGTGTGATTATCAATCTTTATAAATGGTTGTTAGAATTTGATGTTAAAATTAGGCCATTGGGTATTTCGGGTCTGTCGAATGCCTAGTTAAAATTGTAATCTTTTGATTTGTGCAGTAATATGTATTGTTAAGTTTTACTTTTACATGTCAATCACTTTGTTTGGTTTTGTAAATTACATGCAACTAAATTCCAGAATGGGGTATATCACTCGCTACTTTGGTGTTTTGGTGAAAAGGAAAAAGGAGGGAAAAAAGACGCGAGGGACCAAACACTCAAACGCTAAACGACAAAAAAAATGAACAGTAAACACTACTGTAGTAAACTAAGGGTGAGGGACCAACGACGCAACCAAAAATATTTGTGAAATGACGATTCTGCCCTTCAACAAAAGGGCGACGTGGCAAGTATAACGACGGAGATAACCGTCGTTACACATAATGGAGCTCCAGGGACCAAACGGGTAACTACAGTGTCAGATAGGGACCCCGTATGAGAGTCCTCGTTATCTGGAGACCAAACGGGCAAACGGGGTGGAGTTTGGGGACCAACAGTGTAATTTACCCTTAATCATATATCATAAAAACAATTTAAAAACTGATTTATTTATTATATAATATATTTTATCTTTAAATATCAAACCTAAACCCAAATTCAAATCCAAATCCTAATCCAAATCTAAATCTAAATCCTAAACCCATCTAGAAATCAAACGGCCATAAGTCATCATTTTTATTTTACTTTTCTATATTTATCCTCCTAGTAATTTTATTCAATTAATTTTTAATTCAACACTTATCTCATATAAAAGGGTATAATGGTAATTTTTCTAATTCAGACACTCATTCAACACACAAAACAAACAACTATTTATTTATTTACAAACAGACAACATATCTAGACACCCGTTTTAATTTCACATGACTTAATAAAAAAACTAAACAAACACATAGCCTAAGTTATTTCCATTAGATTATGCTCGTAATAGTAGTTTGTTATAATAAAAAATAAAGCTTAAGCCCTACAAAATAAACTACGTATTTGCAAAAAAAATAACACAAACACGTTGTCAGTGCTATTCGGACAAAAAATTTAGGAAAAAAATCAAAAAATATTCATGCAAATATCATCGATATCTAAAACGAGTTTTTTTATATTTGTTAAATAATGAATTAACAATAATTGAGACAACTAAAAATTTCTTTAATCTATGCCGAAATTACGTGTCAAGTTGGTTGGAGGAAAGACACTTAATTCTTCACAAACCACATTCGAAGCACTCAGTTAGACATGTTTTTATACATTCAAGTATTTCTCATAATGAAATACAAAGTACTCTTGTTATGATAAGTGTGGAATGTGTCACTTGACAACACTTCAGTAAAAACTATCATGTCATCATTGTTATTATAATGGACTCAAGTCTAGCAACCGGGGCATAAGTTTCATCATAATTGATGCCCTCTTGTTGGTTGTAGCCTTGAGCAACTAACCTAGCCTTATTTCGAGAAACAATACCGTTCTCGTCTAACTTATTTCTAAATACCCACTTAGTTCCTATGATTGTCATATTCCTAGGTTGAGGAACTAACTCTCAAACATCATTAGCAACAAATTGATTTAATTCTTCTTGCATGGCGACTATCCAACTTTCATCTCCTAACGCTTCATTTACATTCTTAGGTTCTATAGTTGATATAAAACAAAAGAAATTACTTTGGTTTTTGGCTTGTGACCAAAGGGTTCTTTGGTTAAGGTTTCTTATGACATTTTCTAATTGATGGTTCCTAGATTCCTTAATGTCGACTATTTCATCGATCTCTAAAGGTTTATCCACAATGTCGTTTTCTAGGTTTTTCTTTTCGGTGACCTTAATTTCTTCTTCTTCATCTAAGGTCAGTATCCACCAGGGGGTGATGTCTTTACGAGGGTGGAGGCGTTTCATAGAATGTCACAGTTAAGTTTAAGTGATTCTGTCGACTTTCCTGGTGTGTTTGTTTTAGGATGATGTAGGCTTACTATTTTGAGAATATAACATAAAAAGACATTTGATTTGGGTCAAAAATTTGGTAAGTAGTTATTTTTATGTTCAAATTGAAACTTGCTTTCCAATCACTCTGAATAATCTAGCGTAGGTTTTCTACCTTTTAAGAGTTCATAAGGTGTTTTTCCTGGAATGGATCTAATGAGAAATCGGTTGAGAATGTATGTTGAAGTATCTACAGCGTTACACCAAAACTTTTGTGGTAACGATTGCTCATTCAACATAGTCCTACTCATTTCTTGAAGTGTCCTATTTTTCCTTTCGACCACGCCATTTGATTGAGGAGTGCGTGGAGCCGAGAAGTTATGTGTAATACCGTTGGCATTACAAAATTCTCCAAATTGCACCTCATTATCAAATTCTCTACCGTGGTCGGTTCTTATTGACACTATTGAACAACCTAATTGGTTTTGGATTTTCCTACTAAATATTTCGAATTGATCGAAAGCTTCGGTTTTATCCTTAAGAAATCTAGTCCAAGTATACCTAGAGTAGTCATCTACTATGACTAGGGTGTAACGGTTTCCTCCGTAACTCCGTACGGCGGATGGACCGAAGAGATCCATATGGAGAATTTCTAAGCATCTAGTCGTTGAGACTACATTCTTAGCTTTGTGACTAGCGTGAGCTTGTTTTCCCATTTTACAAGCATCACAAAAATGTTGATCAAACTTAAGCTTAGGTAGGTTTCTAACTAATTCCTTAGAGGCCAACGATTGAATGAGACGCATATTTGCGTGTCCTAATCTCCTATGCCACAAGGTGGAATTTTCATCAATCGTTGTTAGACAAATTTGATCCTTTGGCTTATTTCCTAATTTCATCACATATAGGCCTTTCTTCCTAATACCTCTACCTATGACTTTCCGTCCCTAGTGATTTCACTATCATGTTCAGAGAAAGTTACTCTACACTTATTGTCACATATTTGTCCTATACTTAGCAAATTAAATCCTAAGTTATCAACATGTTCTACATTATCTATTTTGAGAGAGTCATTAGAAATTGTACCTTTGCCAATGATGTTACCGCGAAGATTACTACCAAAAATGACGTTACCTCCATTGTATGCATTGTAAGTGGAGAAGAGCTTTCGGTTGCAGATTGATCTCTTTTAAAAATAATATTATCCAGCAACTTAATCATTTTTGAGAAGAGTAACTATTTGCATTAAAGATTCCTATTCTTTTAAAAGTTCTAAAAGAGCTTGTTTAAGACGGTCAATCTCTACAGATTGTTCACATGAATCTGAAATATTATCTTTACTCTTTAAATCAACATTTTGTCCTTCTTTCAAAACTTTAACTTGTTCCTTATATCTTTCAAGCTCAGCAGATAAAGTATCATTGACACTTTTATTGTCTAGATTTAGCTTGGTATAGTTTATCACTTGGGTTTTTAGTTGTTCAATCACAGATAATATCAGTGCATCTTGTTGTGTAAATGAATTAGAATTCTAAACAGCTGTCTGTTGTGATTCTTTCACATACTGAGAATAAGGAATGATATTGCTATCACTGGTTATTTTAGTCTCTGAATTATTCGTAACACTCGACTGATTAGAAGATGGCATCACCTGAACAACTTGATTCATCAAGTTGTTATCCACATTATCATGATTGTTTACCTTAGCGAGAGCATTTGAACCATAATGAGATAAATTCGCTATGAGAGCAACTTTGGCAGTGTTGAGTTCATCATAATCAGAGTCATATGCATTTAAATCATCAGCTTGATAAGCAACATTGTGAGTAATGACAGTTTGTGTGGCTTGACCTTCTGTAATTCTTGGATCTGCCAAAAATGAAAGTTCCTCCTCATGTAGAATTTGACCATATGCTTAAGCTTGTACCAGCAACACCTTATCCTTAAACCATGAATCATCTCGTTTCCTCTTAGATTTAGTGCACTGTTTGGACATGTGGTCTTCCCCTTTGTAGTTGTAAGAAATAACAGTCCTTTGTTTCCCAGAATTCCTTC
>BQNB010205950.1:0-10581 GCA_026074375.1 Tanacetum coccineum | reverse complement strand
GTATAAATACACCTAGTTTAGTCAAAATTAGGTTAGCTACTCCATTATCATTTTTCCATCATATAGAGTTTGTAGCCACTCTTTGTTTCATTTTTCAATCAAAAGTTCTTTAATGTTTAAATCTTTCTTTTTGCCATTGATCTTGTGATTTCATCCATGGAATGATCTAGGGATCCTACAGAAGGGTTTCTCAGTTTACAACCTATTCTTTACAAAAAGATAGGAAGTTTTCTAAGAAATCTCAAAGTTTTGAAACATTTTTTCCTCAAAAGGGTTTTAAGACAAGAGCTTCAAATGCAAAGAATCAATCTTTTGAAGCATCATACTCTTGTTTTACACCAGTAAAACAAGTATGGAGGCCAATTAAGGAATCTTAAACTTTTGAAGCATCTACTTCTCAAAAGAGTTTTAAGACAAGTACTTTAAAAGGAAAGAATCAAGTTTTTGTTACTTCACATTCTCGTTTTACACTGGTAAAACAAGTGTGGAGACCAAAGCAAAGTCATTTGAAATCTTTCAAATATTCCAAAACAAGAATGACTCGGTTTTGAAAAAAAAACAGTGAAAGATTTTCAAATGGTTCAAAAATGAATTTGCAGAATAATACACCAATTGTTAATAACAAATGGAAATCTTCTTCGTCAACATGATTTAAAAATCCTCAAGAAACACCGAGTTTCAATAATCAATGGAAAATCAAAAGGAATTTTAAATCTCCGTTGATTCCACAAGAGTTGTTTTCAAATGAAACATTGGTTTCAAGCCCTCGTTGGAACTCAACATCTTTACATCGACTTGACACAACTTTTAATTGGTTTTCAAAATTTGGTAAACCTGTTAGCACCGTGTTTAAATGGGTTCCAAAGGTTGTTGTCTAAATTCGATGTACATGGTTTGTAATCAAATGTCAGATTACAAACCGGTCTTTAAATAAAAGGAAAGTGTACGCTTAAGTGCGTTTTACCTTTAAAAGAAGAGAAATCTTCTTGTTTTGAGCAAAATTTATTCAAATTTTCAAAAAAAGTGTGCTCGGGACATACGACTTCTAAGTAAATGTCAGCTTAGGACTCGTTCTTCATATAAAGGAAAATGTACATTTTTGTACATTTATCCTAACAACGAGAAGCTTTCACCTTCTCGGACTTGAGTTTAGCTCAAGTAAATGCTTTTGAAATTGTTGAACATAATTTTTCAAGATTTTATCAAAAAGATTTTTCAAAATCTTTCAAAAACTGTGTGTTCAACACTCCTTTCTCTCGATACTTTGAAAATTCAAATCATTTTTAAAAATGGATCAATTTTTGAGGGGGAGTTTTAAAAAAAATCAAATGCCTTTAATGTTGTTGGATACATCTCATAAACGTTAAAATTTATGTACCCAAAACATTCAGTGGATTTAAAAGTGGTTCTTCAGTGATATACCAAGGCATCTTAACTCTATCCCTTAATATAATTATGATGGCATACAAAATGAAGTGTTTTATTATTGAGGGGGAGTATAAAGGAAAATGTTTTGAACAAATGAATAATAATCGATATAAAAAATAGTTGTTGTCAAGTGTGTTTATATCGATAAGCGTACAAATGGTGAAGATTGTGTCTGGTTATGACCATTTCCTGAATTTAACAGGATGAGGAGTGAGCAATCTACTGACCATTCGTTTTAGATATCGACATACTTTGACACAACTAGTTTTTCAAATTTGTTTAGAACATTCAGAAAGGTTCCAAATCATAATCATGCTATATCCGTTTTCTCCCATGTGTTTTCAAAATCTCATATAGCTATTTTAATCCATTGATATCAAAAATATCATATGGTATGCTATTTTTGAGGGGGAGAAAATTGGATTAAAATGTGATCAAGAAAGATAAATGCTTAAGTGTGTGGAATAACAAAGTGATCTAAAAGACTCAAAGTGCAATCAACTCTTTCCTCCATGTGCAAAATAATTTTGAATATCGATGCACATGTGTAGGGGGGGTATTTCTCAAAAAGTGAAACTTTCAAAGTGTTAAATGTTTTGATTTATATCAAACACTTTGATTGATTTTCAAATGGTTTTATGGTTTCGATCTTAAATACCCATCAACCAACTACCTCACAATGATCAAAGAAGAAATAAGGTGGTAAGGTTAGGTATTATCCCATGATCCAACCAGAACCGGAGGGATCTACCCAGGGACATTCCATAGATAAAATATAAGTCCTTAGGTATGATGGATAGAATGTGAATGGGAATAATGTCAACTAAGGCATGAGCTATCATCGGAACAATCACAACATGATGATAGTAATGACGTCTTGGTGGACATTGAAGGTTGAGAATGAAAGGAATATATGGATAATGGGTGTGAAAAGAAAGAAGCCCTCTCACAAAACATTAGCAGAAAGAAATCGGGTAACACATAATCTTTCTATATCTACATAGATGATATTTGGTATTGAAGAAAGACATTATGGACCAGTTGATGCTATGACAACCCTTCCCAGCACTCAAGATTACTCTCTCAAAAGAATTCTTGTTTCATTGTCACGGAGATTAAACGCATAATCTATTGACATCTCACTCCGAGATTGTTGATATTGAAAAGGTGGCAGTCTGCTCTAGCCTCCGATCACTAAAACCAAAAAGCACTTATTGAGTCTAGAGCCAAAAGAGATCAAATCATAAATCTCACATAGGACACAAAAGTACATTTGTATTACATACATCAAGATACAAACAGGTAAAGAGTCGGCTTATATGTTAGTGACATTGCTATGTCTTTGTTGAATTGCGGGAACTTCAATAGTGATATTAGTAAAAGTATTTCATATTGATGAATGAAAATCCTAACAGTGATATCATCAGCCAACGACTTGACGTAGGTCACTAATTTGAAAATGATTGTTTAATGATTCAATTAGTGTTAACTAGTAATCTAAGTGATCTAGTAGTTATTGTGTTTTTTCGAAATTGTTTTCGAAAAACCACAAACATACATTTCCTGGATTTATTCAAGTGAAGTGTTGGATTCCAAGGTTACTTAAGATGTCAACAATATTGATAAGGGAGATTGTTGGAATTGAAGTAGTAGTTGACTCTGGCTTCGAACGCAACTTCACACTGACTCACTATTCGAATATTCAGGTTGCAAACAAGATTATGATTATGTTGTGGATCAAAATGCAATCAGGGGGAAGAGAAAGTGTTTTTAGTGATATTTTGATATGAGAGCAACAATTAGGGGGAAGAAATGTGAAGTATGTGCATACGAATGGTTGTTTATTTGTGGGGAAGCAATTGGGGGGAAGGACACCAACAACATCTCTACCTTTTAGAAGCAAGAACACCATCATAATTCATTCCTTCATATCTCATACTCAAAGTTCAAAGATACACTTCCGCAACTCTGATGAATCAAAGAACTTCCTCAAATCATCAAGTTGTTGGTCAAGACAAAAGTTCTACATGAGGAAGATTGTAAGCTATCAAGAAAGTATGAGTATGTTGGTCAAAAGCTTCAAAAGACAAATCAAGATGGATTCACGGTAAAGAATAATGATATGTAAAGATCTTAAAGGCAAAGGACTAAAAGGAAAATGGAAAGATCATGGTCAAGATCACAAGAGCATGATTGGAACAAGACCACCATTACACAACAAGACTTAAGACATACAAGTATTAAAGTTCAAAGATCAAAGTCACAAGAGAGATCTCAATGAAAGTTCAAAGATCAAAGTCACAAGAGAGATCTCAATGATCATCATTTAGGGAGAGATTGTTACGAATAAGAAAATGTTGATCATTAATGCATAAGAGAGTTCTCACATGATCGTCCTTGGGGGGAAGATTGTTTGATTAATAAAAGTGACGATCTTATTGAGATAAAAGTTTTGTAATAAATGAATAATAATATTGTGTCATAGGTTTAAGGTTAGATGGTCGTGATGTATAAAGTCACGAGACCCAACAAATAGGCTAAAAGCTAAGAAACAAGAGCTTCATGCTCTTATTGTAAAATAGGTATAAATACCCCTCCACCACCTCATTTGTGAGGTGTGTCTTCTATGTGTCTCTAGGTGTTTCTTAATCTCATTCTATCTTTCTCTAATCCTCCTCCTCCATCTTTCTCTCTCTACTTTCTCTCTCTAGATTATCACTATATTGCTTATTGATCTTGAATTTCAGACCTATCAAATATGATAAATTACGCAAAATGAGTCTAAAGATAATCATTAAAAACAAAATGTTAAAAGTTACTAGAAATAGTCTAGAAAATGAGCTTAGAAAATTAAAAGATAAATTGTCCATACTCGAGAAAAACAAAAGAGTTGATCTCGATTGTGCAAAGTGTCATGCACTTAAAAATTTAGTATGAAAAAGTCAAGAAGAATCCACTTGATTAAAACAAATTTGAAAAGAGTACACAGTACGTATATTGAAATGTAAGCTATCAAAAACCCTCTGGTGATAAATTAGGTTTAGGGTTTAATTCATTTGAAGCATCATCTAGTGGAACTAAGGAAGTAAAATTTGTGAAAGCTCAGAAAAAGGCGTATTCTGATGGAGGTTATAACACCCCCATTTTTACGGTTATAGCAACGGAAGCTAATCTGGGGTATTATTTCATAGTACAACAATCATAATCATAGAAAACGAATTGTAAAGAGACATTTTTAAAAGATAAGTTATCATTCATTTATTCATCAGAGTTTTTACAAAAAAGCGAGGTCCCAAAATCTACATGAAAACATAAAGTTTGAATAATAACAGTTTCGCCATCTTCAAGTCCGTGCCACTCCGTGCTTTAAGTTGCTCAATTACCTAAGATAAACATGCTAAAAAGTCAACACAAAGGTTGAGTGAAATTCATAGGTTTAAGTAATAGTTTGATTTACAAGTTCAAAGTGGGTTCGTTGTTAATCCACCATGTTTGTAATAATTTCATGCATGTACAATTATCATGGAAACCAATATTATTGTCCTAAGCTCATGACACCGAAGCCTTAGGTTAATCAAAAACCACAAATAATTGCCCCAACAGGTATCTTTGCCAAAACACCAGTAAAGTTATTCAAATGTGTGCTATTGGTTACCGACAGTATAGGTCACCACGGGGAGTCCAAGTCCAAATAGATCTTTGTACAGCATTCGCGCTTTACCGGTCGAGTAATTAACGGTAGTGATATTGGGTCTTAATGGGCACAAAGTAGGGACTTAGGCAATATATGGTATCAGGATGCTATGGAAAAATACTTGCATTTTGGTTTTATAGCATGATATCCCCTTGCGGGTTTATGAAACTTTAATAGATGAAATTGCGAGCTATGAACTACTTAATAGTACAAGGTATTCTGATTGATGGCAAATGTATATGAAATGAAAAGTAACCGGCTTCGTCACATAAATCCTAGGTAATATGTCAGTTTAGTTTGATTGGTATATTTTTTGTCATAATGAAAATATCCACTTTGAATTGGATTTATTTTGGAAATATTGTATCACTGTTTAGGCCATTTCATAACTCAAAAAAGATCATGTAGTAAACGTTTGAGGAGCCAGGACACTTTAAATCGTAAATCCAGAAAAACTCGTCAAAACGTTTCTTTTATAAAATAACCCCAAAAAATTGAAACCTACATGAGCTCCCTAGTAATGTGATACATTATAGTTTTAAGTTTTTTCAAAAGCTAGATTAATTTATATATATATATATATATATATATATATATATATATATACTTATAATTAATATAAAAATATAATATTTTATAAGTTTGCAAAATTGGCAATATATACTCTTGGTTTATAAACTTTTACAAGTTTAGTCCTTTATATAAAAAGTATATATATATATATTAAACCTTTAACTTTGAAACTTGAAAAAATAGGGTACTTATGTTATAACTTTAAGAAATGAAAATTTTTAGCCCCTTTAGATATAAAATCTCAGAAAGTTTTGATTTTACCCCTATGCATTGGTAACTTTGCAAAACAAGTCCAAAAAGCCATGCAAGGTTATTTTAAGATTCCAAATGATATTTTCAGGTTATACCTTATTAGTATAAACTAAAATAAGATGTTTTAACGTAACAAAAGTTTAGAAAAAGGATTCGTTAGCTAGAAAATCAAAATGGGTCATTTTTAAGGTTTTTATCAAAAACACATGGGTTTGAGAATTCAAAGCTTTTTTAAAACAGAGTTTATATATGATCTTTAAGATGTATTATGGAAAAACATTATTGTATAGATATAAGGCTTATGGAACAATGATTTAGCTTATTTAGCTAAAAATGGGTAAATGTGGTTTTTCGGGTTGTTTAGCCTTTAGTAACAACTTTCAAGCTTCATTTTTCTTACTTCTTGGATTTATTCTGAGCTTCGGGGACTTCTCTTATATCTTCTTTTGCTGCTATGGAAAAGCGCTGACTCAATTGAGGGTATGAGGATTGAGATGTGTGGGATGAATAAATTGGGTGTATGTTTTGGCTATTTATAGGGAGAAAGACCCTGGTAGTAAGTTATGGTTTGCTTTCGTGTCTAAGACTAGTAGTGTTGACAATGGAAAAGCTAGTAGGGTGGTAGTCTTATAAGCCTAGAAACTAGTCATGAAGGTTGGGGGGTGTTTGGGTGGCAAGGCTAAGAACAAGGTGGGCAATAAGGTTTTTCTTTGCAAGTTGCTTACAAGGAGGTGATAGAGGTGCTTGTAAGCTACTTAGGTGGCTGCTTAGTAAGTCATAGAGGTGCTTGAGGTGTTAGGGTACTAGCTTAGGAGAAAAAATGGGTCAAATGGAAAGAAAATGGTATCGGGTTAGTTTTGCTTTTGGGTTAGGGTTTTTGACTTAAAATTAGAGTTAGGGTTAGGGGGTTTTAGGATAAGATTAGGCTTAGGATTAGTGTTAGGATTGAGATTATGTCTTAGGATTAAGGTTTAGGGATTAGTTTTAGGTTTAGGGTTTAGTTTTTAGTTGAAAGTGAAATTAGGGTTTAGGGTTTTAGATTAGGGTTTAGGATGGATTAGGGTTTAGGTTTAAGGTTTAAAAGTCATGCATTAAGTGCTTGTACCTTGTGTTAAAGTGGTGTAAAGTTTAAACATGGTTTAGAAGCTTAAATGACTTAATTAGGTTTAGGCATTATTTACTTGTACATTGAGCTTAAATGAGTTATACATTGACTTAGAGGGAAAATATGATTCAAATATTGTGCATTGTACACTTGTACATATGTTTGAAGGCTTACACATTCATTTTATATGTATACATTACATATAATTAGGGTTTTGATGTAAACGTTAACGTTTAATGCTTGTTTTGGTATAACGTTTTGAAAAGTATGTTAAATGGATAATGTACTTGGTAAAAATGATATTAGGATATAGACTTGACATATTAGGATGTTTATATGATATAAACATAGATATAGATGGCATTGATAGAGGTTGTGAGTAGAGTTCGTTTTACTTTTAAGATGCAAGTTAGTTTGATTAATGAGATAATAAGTAAAAAAAATTCCCTGTAAGAAGGTGATATATTTATAATAGATGGATATTACATTGCATCAAATTTAATAGATGGAAACTTACATTGATGAAAATTACGGGTTGTTATAGTCTCCCTCCCTTAAAATAAATCTCGTCCTGAGATTTAGTTGGATGCCGGAGTTATGTTTGAAAACACAGATTGGATACTTGGCACGAATTTGATCTTCGCGTTCCCATGTAAATTGTGGTCCTATTTTAGAGTTCCATCATACTTTGACTATAGGAATACGACTTTGTTTTAGTTGTTTAACTTCTCGATCCATGATCTCTACTGGTATCTTCACAATGTTGGTTTTTCATCGAGCCGAAGCTATTTCTTTGGAATGAAAAGGATTCATACAAATAAGCATTTTTTGATTAGATACGTGGAAGGTATTGTGGGACATTACTGAGCTTTCAGGAAAGAAACATAAAGTTTATATGCATGGACCCAATTCGTTTCAGGATTTATGATATGGTCCAAGGTATCGGGGGACTTAGCTTTCCTCGTTTTTCCAAATCAAGATGACCACCTTTACGAGGTGATTACATTTCAACATAACATGATCGTCCATCCTTGAAAGTCTAAGTCTTTCGCTGACATTGGCGTAACTTCTTTTGCCGATCTCTTGCAGCCTGCAAGCATTGTTGAATTTTCACTATCTTCTCAGTGGTTTCATGGATTATTTCTGGTCTTATAAGTTGAACATCTCCAACTTCGGCCCAACAAAAAATGTGATTCGGAATTTTTGACCATACGAGTGGGATTTTGCTCTTCAAACAGTGTTGCCCTTTATATTGGCTGGACTAACTGTTGTTGTAAGGAATTCACCAATGGTAAGTGTTCTTTCCCATCTTTCCAAAGTCTATGAAAATGTTGTGAAGATGTCTTCGAGTGTTTGGAATTGTTCTTTCACCTTTGTCCATCGGTTTCGGGATGATATGCGTACTCCATGTTTAATTGAGTACCAAGGCATTTGTGTGATTGCAGAATTGGAAAGTGAAATGACTGTCACGATCGAGATGATGGATATTGGCCACCATGACGAGAGACTATTTTTTGATGTACAACCTGGAAAGGGTTTCATACTATCTGTTCTCTTGAGAAGGTATGAAATGTGAATTTTGTAAGGCGAACGACAATGACCTAAATTGTGTCATGTCCGTTTGATGTTTGGGAAGTTTTGTAACGAAGTCTATTGTTATTCTTTCCCATTTCCATATAGGAATCTCTGGTATAATAAATATTATACCCCCCCCCCCACAATTTTCCCATTATATATATTATATATATAAAAAATATATATTTACCAGTAAAGCCCAGTTGGCTTCTGGACATTTGCTTAACTCTAGATAACATGTCAAACATTTGCCTATACCTTTTTCAATGATGATTGCCTTTATGTTAGGCCACCAATAGAGTTTCTTTAGTATTTGGCTCTTTTGTCAAGAAACCAGGTGATGGTATACTTTGATTTATGAGACTCATGGAGTGTTTAAGTCTCTCAACCACCAAAAAAGATGTAGCCAACTTGATTTTGATACAACGAGTTCCTTCTAGAGGAATTTCAAATGATTTGTCCATCCTCGAAGGTTATCGGCTCTTGATGTTTTCTTCCTGATTGCTTACGGATTGGAGCTTCAAGGATTTGGAGTTGGTAATATTAGTGTGATAGGGCATCTGTTTAATGATCTGATTCGGAGTGGTTTGATTCGTTCTTTCTGGCTTAAGGGCTTCTTGCTTTATGACATTTGCCTTTACAGTGGTAGATTTCGAACTATCACATTCATAATCTGTTAAGCAATATTTAAACCAACGGCGTTTGGTCTCATGTCAACTCCTTTTTGATAAAGGATGTGCTGAAGACTTTTTTTTTGAATCATGTGAAATAGGTAACCATTTGGGTGTGCCATACAGATAGTGTCTCCAAATTTTAAGAGCAAACACTACTACTCCTAATTCAAGATCATGAGTGGTATAGTTTTCTTCATTAAGCTTAAGTTGTCGGGATGCATATGGAATAACCTTCTCTCTTTGATTTTAATAATGCTCCTAGGACCTAGATGGATGATCACTGTTAAACAACAAAATCTTCATTTCCTTCTGGTAATGCTAAGATTGGAGCTTCACATAGCTTCTGTTTTAGCAGTTGGAAGGCTGACTCTTGGTTTTCTCCCCAGATATACTTCTTGTTTTTCTGGGTTAATTTAGTCAAAGACTTTGCAATCTTCGAGAAATCTTTGATAAATCACCGATAATAATCGGCAAGTCCTAAGAATTGACGTATTTATGTGGGTGTAGTAGGAGATGTCCAATTCTTAACTGCTTCAATCTTGGCGGGGTCAACATGAAGTCCTTGACTATCAATTAAGTGTCCAAAAAATTGCACGATACGAATCCAGAAATCACACTTGGAGAACTTTGCATACAACTTCTCTTTCTTGAGTAATTCTAGGATTATTCTCAGATGATTTGCGTGCTCTTCTTTGTTACGAGAGTAGATAAGAATATCATCGACGAACACTATCATAAATTTATCAAAATATGGTTTGCACACACGGTTCATGAGATCCATGAATACAGCAGGTGCGTTAGTTAAACCAAATGGCATCACTTGAAATTCATAATGTCTGTATCTTATTCTGAAAGCAGTCTTAGGAATATCTTCATCCCTTACTCACAGTTGATGATAGCCTGATCTTAAGTCGATTTTCGAGTAGACACTCGAACCTTGAAGTTGGTTAAATAAGTCATCAATCCTGGGTAATGGGTAACGATTCTTTAAGGTAAGTTTATTCAACTCCCGGTAATCGATACACATTCTGAAAGATCCGTCTTTCTTTTTGACAAATAAGACAGGAGCTCCCCAAGGCGAGGTACTTGGTCGGATAAAACCTCGATCTGATAACTCTTGAAGTTGGTTAGATAGTTCCTGCATTTCTGAAGGAGCTAATCTATAAGGTGCTCAGGCTACAGGTGTCGCTCATGAAATTAGATCGATTTAGAATTCTACTTGGCGAACGGGAGGAAGGCCAGGTAGATCTTCAGGAAAAACTTATGGGAATTCTCTGACT
>BQNB010205949.1:0-10581 GCA_026074375.1 Tanacetum coccineum | reverse complement strand
AATTTCCCATCCAATTGTGTTTCTTTGAATACCACGTGTTATTCCCTTTTTCTAGCTTGTCCAATTAAAAGATTTGAGTGACGTTTCATTGCTGAGATGGCAGTTTAGTACTTGGAATCTTCAAGCCACATAGGTTAATTAATTTTTAATCGAGCAATTAAGTCGGGGTAAAACTAGGGACGATGGATGAATAGTAAAAATAGCTTTTCCTGCGCCTTTTTCTTTCCTTTTTATAACTTTGTTTGACCCGGGGTATGGGGGTTCTTGACTTGGGCTCGGGTAGAAAGGAATTGGGCCATGGTGAGTATTTGGGCTCGGTGAAATGGTTTTAAAGGTAAATGGTTATAAGGAGTTAACGACCGTTAGTCTTTATAATAAAAAGACTAACGGTGTTAAGGTTTTAAGGACTTTTGGTGAAAATTATTTAACATTAAGAGTATTTTGGGAATTTTGAGGGTTTTTTTATCTTTTGTGAGTTGACCATTGCTGACTAAGGGTTGACTTTTGATCTTTTTGCTATCAAACTCCCAGCTCTTGTGCACTCTTTCCATTCTTGTGTTCGTGTTTGCCTGGTTTTGACCGTTTTCTTGTGATTTTTGCAATACTCGTACCTACACATTCACAAACAATAAAATACACAAATACAAGCATATTTTGATCATTTAAGGGCCATTTTTGATATAATAAAGATATATGATTTCTCACATATCAAAATTCCCCAAACTAAGTGATTGCCGTATCCTCACGCAATGTTATATGCCCTAAAACCAAATACCTCAAAACCGCCCCAAACTAAATCTTTGAAAAGTAGCAAAGACTTTTGTGGAGAGAGTTAAGAAATCACAAGCAGCCATCAACAGAGTGCTTCTTGCCTTCAACTCTGCCCTTCATTGCGCCTTCTCTTTAACACTTGTGGGAGGGATAACAGTCTCCTTACCATCAACAGTTTTTGTTACTATGGGTGCATTACCATTTTTTATGATCTCCCATAGAGTGTAATCAATGCACTGTAGGTACTACTCCATCCTCATCTTCCAGAGATCATACTCACCAGGTTGGAGTATGGGTAGCTTGATGGTTTAAGTAGATTAAGAATCCATTGCTTCTTGAAAAAGTAAATCTTTTATATAGTAGAGTTTATTCTTATTCAAAGCTTCTCACAAGCTCTGATACCACTTGTTGATCCCAATAGAATAGATCTTGCTTAGCTTGTATCAACCTAAGTTGTATTGAATAAATCCAAAACAACTATGATATAAACTTTGATTGTGAATATCAAAGACTATGCAGAATCTAGTCAATGATACTAAGAAGAATTTCAATGAAACAGTAATAAATAAGATTAATAACAAATAGTTTATCAAACTTTCAGCCTCAATATAATACGAATACTCTTAATACTATTACGGTTACAAAACCTTGAAGCTATATCAATATCAAAACAAAACAATTTCTAGATATCTAACTCTATGCCCTAGGACCTCCTTTTATACACCAAGGAGTCCTAACCGGCTTACAATATTTTCCTAAGTTATCATGATCTTCTAAACAAATAACTTATACGTATCTTTTACAAAAATATCTCATACTTATCACATAAGCAATCTTTATCTTTTCTTTGATAAGTCTTTGATCTCTTCTCTGTCAGCATAAACTCTTCCAGCAGTTGTAATCTTCAAGCAGTTGTAACTTTCACACCAACAATAGTAACTTTTATACCAGCAGCACTAACTGTGTATAAACAGCATTAACTACTTAGAAAGTTTTCTTCAATCTTCATCAGCAACACTAAGTTACACTAGCAGTACTAACTTTACTCTAGCAGTACTAACATTACTAGCAGTATTAACTAGCAGTACTAATATACACTAGCAGTAGTAACTTTCACTAGCAGTAGTAACTAGCAGTACTAACTACTTAGTATATTTTTTATTAGGATTACTAACAGCACTAATCTATACTTAGCAGTAGTAACTAATACCTTAACAGTCTTAACTTCCATTTAGTAGTAGTAACTTCCAAACAGCATCAAGAGGCTTTTAATCCCAACAAGACTGCTCTTCTATCTTTTTATTATCTGCTTGCGTGTGTTATTATGTTTTAAATTGATCTAAGTGACCATAAAACATGTGCCACTCTCTCAGACCGAAACCCCCCTTTATCTGTTATAATTAGGACTAACATAGGTTTAGCATAGGTTTAACATAGATTAGAACTAACATAGTTTAAATTAACATAATTTAGTTAACCAAAATATTGATAGAATAAAATATTAATGCTCTCGCTCTTAGTGATTGACACCCTACTTACCAACAAAGCTACATCCGATCGGGTATACTACCTGTTAAAGTGTTGTTTTAGGTAAAGTCAGCAAAATATAAATGTAAAACTTGATAACTTAAAATTACCTAACTACAACGACACATCAAGTTTTTGGCACTGTTGTCGAGAAGTGAAGTTGTTTAATATTATTTTATATTTAAGATTTTGGTTTTTAACCTTAGATTAACTTAACCCTTAGGATTAGTGTAATTTAGATTAGTGTAATATTTTGTATATTTGTTTATAACTGTTTGCTTGTTTATTTGTTTGTTTTGTTTATGTGTTTGTTTTGTTTATTTTATTTTTTTCTATACACTGTTCTGGTCGATAACCTGATATGGCATATTCAAATCAATTAAATACGGCGTATCCAACTTTTCTTACCAATACAGCGTATTCATTCGACAGACTGATATGGCTTATTCAAATTCATTGAATACGACGTATTGATCACCTGATATAATAGCAGATACAGATTTTTGGTATTTGATTTTCGGGCTTGATTTCCTATATTATCTTGTTTCAGAGCAAATCCTGCTGATGTTTTTGCCTTTGTTACAGATCGTGTTAATCACAGGAAATTGATTGAAGAGGCAATGACGGGAGTTATGACAGAACTAAACTTAAGATAATGCATGGAAAAAGCTCATGCTAAATCAAGTCCTGCTAAACCAAAGATCAACGATAATGTAAAAATTGAACTTAGCAAGAAGCACTTAAAGGAATTACCTAATAATGCTTACAGAGGAACTGAAGAAGAAGACGTGGTCGACCACATTGCTAAAGATCTTAAAATACTCGATTTAATTAAAATTCTAAATGTAGACACTGATCGACTATGCATGCATGTTTTTCCTTCCTCGCTTATCTGTGCCTCACGAAAATGGTGGATAGATGAGAGGAATGAAATCACCACCTGGAGTGAGGTAGTAGGAAGATTTTTCTATAAGTACTATCCCCTATCCCGTGCTGGCAAATATGATGTATCATGGGACGATGATGACGAAGGGCCTGATTACTTAGAATTCATAATCTGGTTGAATTCAAAATGCGAAGGTCACAAGAGTATGGATGGAACAACTAAAACTGAATTATTGCATAATTGGTTAAAAGAAGAGGGGAATAATGAACTAATGGATGACGTCGAATCAACCGACAAAGAATAGGAGGAGTCTGACTATGGAAACCCTCCTAACACTGATACTAACTCATTTTTCAAACCTTATTTAGATGCTCAAGAAAAGAATGATATTGGAAAAAAGGATGAACGCACCCAAAAGAACCATGTAGGCAACGTTAGTAAGGTGAACGATATTATTCTAAACAGCGCACCCAACTCTGACAACTTGAATGATGAGTAGCTTAATGAAAGGGTATGCAAGTCTGAGAAGTTTGAAGTTATAAAATATTCATTAGGACCTAACGAAGAGTAGATTGCTATAAACACATGCGAATGCAATGCTTGGAAGAAAAATGAAGAAAGTATATCTCACATCTACCAAGAAATTTTTCAAAAGAAAGACAAAGGGTGGACCGTGACACGCACCAAGGAGTAATGGAAGCTGAAGAAAAGTCTAACTTAAAGACTTTGCTAAAAAGAAAAGTGCTTCCCGGGAGACAACCCGGACAATTTATTTTATTTATTTTATCGAGTCTGTCTTCCCAGACATCAATACAGCATATCCGCTCCATACCATACGGTGTATTGAATCTCTGGACGTTATCAGTCTTTTATTTTTCTGCATTTAAAACATTATTTTCAAATCTGTCTATATGGCGTATTCAGTATATAATACGGTGTATTTGGCAGACTGACACATATTCAAATAATTTTCACAGGTTTCTATATGACATATCCTAGTTTTAGGATACGACGTATCGACTGCCTGTACAGTTTTGTTTTTATTATTAAGCATAGGATACCTGAGATAGGATTGCATGGTTTTCTTATATTTTGCACAGGACCTTACTGGAAAGAAATCGACAACGTTGGTGGAGTATCTATTATTTGGAATCTTATGTGTGTTGTAGTCTTTCAGACGCATTTACAACACACATTCTTGCTCATAAACTCAACATGGAGAATCATATCGAGCAAATATCAATGGAGTTTCTCATTATAATTCTTTTATTTCCCATTTTTAATTGTTATTGTTATACAACGAGGGCGTTGTATAATTTAAGTGGGGGTATGGGAATTAGAACACTACTTGTCCTATTTTTCACATTAATATGCTTAAACTATGATCAAATTTTAAAAAAAAATCAAGCATACTTTTGTGAAATTACTAGTTACATAACCTACACACAAAACCCTTATTATATATTGTGAGGATTCAGCCTTATCCGTTTCTGAATGTTTACCTAAATCCCATAAAAATATGAGTGTGCCAGTGATGTTATAGACTTTAGAACTTGGCTTGGTATATCTATTCGAGACCACAATAATAAGTACTATGGATTTAGATGGAGTAACTTGTTTAAATTGGTAAATTTCTAGGATTACACCCAAAAAGCCTATATATGTTGTTATTAACTAACTACACCGGTTAGTTAACCCCCGTATAAACTCTTTGTTTACTTTTACTTTGAGAGTAAGATACCCCTAGAAAAACCAGTAGAGCCAATCCTTTTGGATAACACCAACTATTTGTTTCGTTACACCTTTACACCTTAGCCTACCCTATTAGATTAAGTCTATTTATCAGTTGCTAGTTACTTTAAGTGTAAAGTATGCATTTCTTGTATCTTGTGTCATTCTAAATCTCTAGTATGGTTGGGAAAATTGCACATTGCAATTGGAATATAAAAAGTAGTCAAACTCATATATTTTTACTACCATCACAATTATTGGTATATCCGAGTACGAAGAATGAAGAATTATGGAAGAAATTATCTGGAGTTATTATGATCGTCAAGATGGTGAAATTACACTGAGATTCATAGTGTATTGTTTAAAATAAATCAAAAAATCGAAAAAAATTAGAAAATCGTTGCAAAAAAGAGGAGGAAATTATGAAGATAGTCGGTTCGTTAAAGCTTAAACCGATGTTATTATTTGAAGGATCGATTATTCGTAGATACGTAATTAAAAATCAACGATGTAAAGTTTTGTATAAAGTGGTAGATATCACCACTTGATTTTGTAAAAGTATGTATAAGTATGGATGATTGGGAAGTTGACCGTTACGGGAATGCCAACTTAGGTTGTTTTTGTTGATCTATGATCGAAGACGTTTGTGTAAATATTTCTGAGTCTATATCATGGTAACAGTCAGGAAAGTATCTAGCAACTTGTACCTTATTTGTTTGGACTTAATCTATTTGTTTTGTAAATTTTTATTCAACAACAATTATTTCCCATTCCTAATCTCTAACCCTTAGGTTTTATTCGAATGAGTTTGCGAGCAATCACATGTATCTATTCCGTCGTTACGGCCATGTATGTGTGATTTTGTCCGCCTTGTTGGTTTACTACTTTTTTGGTGAAAGATTAGAAGATCCATACCCTATATCACTTTTCGTCCTAACCCTTGGTTTTACTCGAGTGAGGGAATTAAATGAAATTATGTATGTCCATTCCATCATTATGGATGTGTATATGTGGTTTGTTGCCCTTGCTGGTTTACGACTTTTGGCAAAGACTACTAGTCCTATTCTTTAGCTTATTTGAATTAAGGTTCGAGTGCAATCATATGTGTCTATCCCATCGTTATGGGTGTGTATGTATTGTGACCTTTTTTGGAATATTTATCGATAGATATTAGAAAAAGTGATCAAACCCTTTTAAGCCTGTTAAAACATAATTTACCTTTATAAACTTGTTACTCCTTAGCTTTAGTGGTGGAGATATGTATCCTTGCTAAGCTTATGATAGAATACTCGTCATGACCGAGCAATTAAGCGAATTAGTTACATATTACCACATAGATTAGTCGAGTGATTTGAGTGTTTTCATCTTCCTATTTCGTGAGGTGTTTGGTTGTGCACTAGTAATTAAACGAATAAATGCTTAACGGAAAAAATCCTTAGGGGTACATTTTCATAAATTTCTAAAGGCTACTTAAGGACAAGTAAGATTCAAGTGGGGAGATATTTGATGACATCAAATAACGTCACTTTTATAGTGTCATTTATCCCATGTAAATTACCCATTTTGTACAATTATTGCAAGAATTGATACTTAATCGTTTATATTTGAGAATTACAGTAATTATGGAGTACTTTGTGAAGATTAGCAAAAAGGCGCGGATTCTAGAGCTTAAACGAAGAAATCTGAAGAATACTATTACAACATCCAATACGCCATATCCATCAAGGAAGATACAGCGTATCTGTGCCTGCACTTCACAAGAAACCACGAAGAAGAAAGTTCAATACGCCGTATCCAGAAGACTTCTATACGCCGTATCCAAGATATAATAATAAAATATTCTGGAAGATATTGAACGTAGTCCCTACTCCAAAAAACTTCCAATGCGCCGTATTGACCTCAACCAATATGATGTATCGACCAAATTCCAGACAGTACATATAGAAGGCCTAAAAATGAGTTTTAGGTGTGCTTGATCATATTTTCGATACCTTAACCACAAAAGTCGATTTTTAGAAGACAAGAAGAGCAGAAGAGGTCAAGCAAAGCTATTAATTCCATAGGAAACACCTTGTAATCTCCTATACTCTAGTAATCGTTCGATTTTTGGTATCATTCGTTTAACTCGGTTAGTTTACCTTGGTTGAATTATTACTCTTGTATTGATTATGATGATTAAGGGCTAATACCCTTGGGTATTAGCCATGATTATGAAGATTTAAATGTTTGGTTTGTTTATATCGAATGCTTAATTTATCGTTGATTGCTTGTTTATGTTTATCAATTCATACTTGTTTACGTGCTTTTGTATGCGACCTATCATTCAACTGGATCTAGTGATACCGACCAAGTTAGCTAGATGTCGGGATGGCTCTCCATATAGTGATTTATATATCTAGAACAATAGGATCACAATTAATGCCCTATCTTTACCATTGGTTTATGTGAACAAGTTGGACTAGCAGGTGACCTAGGATCAACAAATAACATACTGATTCATTTGGTAAAGACTCAGACAATAGACTACAAAGAGCCATTAAGCAGTAAGTAGGTAAAGTCTCTATGAGCTAGGGTTTAATAAGATTACCATTATCAATCTCCTAAGATAGATTATAATTAACAAATAAGATGCTTTATGCGGATGCGTTTAATTGTGATAGAATTCTATGTATCTAGGTTTTAGGAAGAAGTACAGCCTAAATCTTGGAATGATATGCCGCCTTGAGATAAGCACTCATTGCACTAAAATAAAAAAACCAACATTTTAATTGGATTAATCATGGTTAATACAATTTTTTTATATTTGGCTAGACCGCTCTTCTATCTTTTGATTATTTGCTTACGTATGTTATTGTGTTTTAAATTGATCTAAGTCACCACAAAACCTGTTCCAGTTTCTCAGACTGAAAACCCCCTTTATCCGTTAGAATTAGGACTAACATAGGTTTAGCATAGGTTTGACATAGATTAGAACTAACATGGTTTAAATTAACTTAATTTAGTTAACCAAAATATTGATAGAATAAAAGATTAACTCTCTCGCTCTTAGTGATCGACACCCTACTTACCAACGAAGCTACATTTGATTGGGTACACTACCCGTTAAAGTGTTGTTTTAGGTAAAGTTGGCAAAATATAAATATAAAACTTGATAACTTAAAATTAACTAACTACAATGACACATCATTAACCGTTAGTATTGATCTGTTTATTTGATAGGTGATTTAAAATATGTGCTTAAGTGATATACGTGATATTATATACATGTGAGATGCTAGAAGTGAGGGAATTAGTCATTTCATTCCACTTATAAGGGTGATTATGAAAATGAATGTTTTATGGTAGTCGGTCGAAAAAAAGAAAAAACACAAAAAGGGTGTTTGTGTCGGCTAAGGAAAAAGGAGGAAAAAAGAAAATACTTTTTTTAGTAATTATCCAAAATTATGTATAAATATCCCTACACCCTCAAACCCTAAAACACTTTTTATTCCCCTCTCTTTTGGATCAGTCGACCATCACAAGAAGCAAGGGAAAACATCAAAAAAAATTCAAGAAAATTTAAGGTTCAAGATCGTGAGTTTTTACGTTAAAATGTTTAGGTATAATCCTTGTTTCGTTCCTTTCATTAAATTTAAATTTATGTAACTTTAATTGATGGAAAATTTAGGTTTATAAAATCTCTGTAATTAAATAAATAAGAACATAAAATTTTGATTAGGGATGTGTTGGTCTGTTGATCATGCGTTTGGTTTGGTTTAGATGTTGATAAAATCGAATTTAGGGTTGAGCAGAATTTTAGGTTGGATTAAAAGGGACATAACTTGATGATAAAAACGAGTTTGATAGTGATTCTAGAGTCTAAAATTATCTATAAAGAGTCTACTTTCTAAAAAACTAGGGCTCGAAGTCTTTGGACAAGTGGAAGTTAGTCAAAATATTTTCACAAGATTCGTTGTTGAATCTGAGTTTTCTGGACAGATTTGAGTTGTGTTTGTGAGGTCAAAACCCCATCAAATCTTCTAATAATTTGATCATGATTTTTCTTGTAGGGGTTTTAGGTGTCTAGTGACCCCAATAAAAATTTCAAAGCTTTTTTAGGTTGCGTAAGTATTTTTCAAAAATTCTAACATTCTGGTATGCGATCAGGTCTTTTTCTAAATAGTTTGTGTTATTGATTTTATTAAAAATAGTAATGCTTATTTAAACTTAATGGAAAAATTACAGTAACTATACAACTCATTACAGTTTATGTGGTAGCTATTTGGAAGTCAAAGGAAGTCATTTAGTATTTTATAAAAATTAGTGAAGATACATCAAATTTCTATAATAATATGAAATTTAGAATATTAGAGTAATGTATAGATAAAGTATAATGATAGTGTGGGAACATGTCGGGATGAACTATGAGTGTGTATTCAACCATTAGAAGTCCATCAATTGAAGGCTACATAGATAAGGCCATAAAGCCGTTAACATGGGTAACTTGGTTATTGTTTGTTATGTAGATTTCTAGCTTGGATTGTGTATTTGTGATTGTTAAGGTGAGTTTTCGTAGCCTATTTTTAATTGTCTTTCTTGGGGTGAAAATGGTACTTAAATTTTGTTTTGAGATATTTTAGTGTTGTGTTTTAAATGTTTTGGACAAAAGGGTGTGATTATATTGCATCTGTGTGTACTTGGACGTGTGATTTGCCGGTGCTATTCCAGCCTAACTATGTAACTCATGTTGGAACGTGTTCGTTAATGCTAGCATATGTACGTATAATGTGATTTTATAGTTTTGTTGTTGAATGTGAGTATGATCCACTAATGCCCTATTTCTATGTTATACAG
Organism: Tanacetum coccineum; assembly: GCA_026074375.1. Lineage (NCBI taxonomy): Eukaryota > Viridiplantae > Streptophyta > Magnoliopsida > Asterales > Asteraceae > Tanacetum > Tanacetum coccineum. The sequence goes on along the minus strand of BQNB010205949.1, from coordinate 833 downwards.
AGCTATTTAATTATTTTACCTTTAAACCTACGAGATCACCAACGTAATTTTGACATTTTCAAGTATCCATTTTTATGTGATATTAGTGAAGCTTAAGGAGATATGACTGCATGGCTAGCGAGACCTTAGGATTCTTGCATTGGAGTCATACTTACTATCATTTACATTTCATACTTTTAAACTTGAGATACTTTCGTCTATGGTACTTTGTCATTTTGGATTTTCGTTTTATACGACTATGTATTGTTATGGTTACAATAAACCTCGATACAAGACCCATCTTGTATCATGTGTCATCGTGACATTTTGATTTTTAATTGCATTTAGTTATTCTTTATTGTGACATCAATGTGTTGTGATGATTCCTCTCTCGTTACGCCTTACGTTTCCGCCTTGGCGGGGTGTGACATGCATGTTATGTTTTGAAGAATAATCATATAACATACATGGAAATAGGAGGCAAGTTGTTTTAGTGAGAGAAAGGGTTGGATGAACACTTAGAGAAAGAAAACGTATATTGAATTGTGTGAAAAATGAGCAACCAACCACCTCTCCAAGGCATGGAGAGGTGTATAAATACCCTAAAGTGGCCAGCTAGAATGGGCTTACATAGGCTTTCCATGTGCTTTTCCTAACTTAGCCTATTAAGGTTCCAAAAATAGCTAAACGAGCTATCTACCGATATCCATGGAAGTGACCGACACTTTTTGTGTTCCTAACAATCTCCCCTTAAGGGAGGTCACTCCATTTTATAAAAAACTTAAACCTAGCATACTATGCTGAGTCTTCATTCTTGTGCTCGCAGACTTGAATTTACTTCATTACTTCATCTT
>BQNB010205947.1:0-10582 GCA_026074375.1 Tanacetum coccineum | reverse complement strand
TAATATGTCAAGTCTTAGTTCGATTGTTTATATTTCAAACTTTACTCCATAAAGTTTAACCTAAATATTAATTCGGTTTATTAATTTGTGAAAACATCGTATCACTGTTCGGGCTATCATAATCCAGATGTCATGTAGTAAACGTTTGAGGAGCTAGGACACTTTAAATCCTAAATCCAGTAACTCGTCAAAACGCCAACCCAAATGAAATCCCCTCACATGAAATTCCCTAGTAACGTGATACGTTATAGTTTAAATGATAAGATTTTATCTTTTTAAGTTTCTTCAAAAGCTAATGGATGATAAATTATGTTAAATATATAACATAATTACTTTTATATGTTTCGATCGATGAATAAACGATAAATGTGTCGGGTTTTATTAAAATAGAGTCTTATAATGTTTAAATATATTTTTATAATTAAATATAAAAATATTACATTTTATACCTTTAAGAATTCAAAAATGACAATATATACCCTTGGTATATATTAATTTACAATTTAAACCCTTTATATATAATTTTAAAACATTTAACCTTTAACTTTGAAAGTTGGCAAAACAGTAAACCCTAGAGTTTAACTTTATTTTTTTTTTTTCTTTTTTTTTTTTTAGGGTAATTACAATTTCAGCCCCTCTAGTTATAAGTTTCAAGAATTTACAATATATACCCTTTTACGTTAAACGATTTACATTTCTAGTCCAAAATCCATAAACTTGTATTTTTTTTTAATCCAACTTAGTTTTGCAGCATTTAGCTTATCATAATAAGCTCAAATAAGTTTGGTTTTATAGCTTTAGCAAGCTCATAGCTTATGAAATGAGCTTTTAAGCTTGAAAATCCAATTAGGGTGCGTTTGGTTTTAAAATCATAACCCGATGGGTTAGAGATTTTATGGCTTGTTTTAAAGTTTATAAAAATGATAAAGGAGCTTATTAGAATAGCCTTAAGGATCTGTTTATAGCTTATAGCTTTTTAGGGTTTCAAAATTAGGGTTTTAGGGTTTTAATGACACGTTTAGGGCACGGTTTGGTTTAGGAAAACCAAACGAATGGTTTAGCTTATTCAAATAGTTAAATCATAACTTATATATGTTCTACAACATAATGAGAACCTATAGAACAAGTCTAAAGACTTACAAGTACACGAAATGGGTGAAATGGGTCAAAATGAGTAAATTGGTTTGAAATCCTTTTAGAGATGAATCAAGAACCCTTGTTCTTCTTAAACCTTGGCTTTAAAACAGCTTGTAAACCTTTCTTCTCCTTCCTAGGCTTGGCTAGAACATAGTTTTAAGGTAGTTTGAAGCTTAAATGGTGAGTTAAAAGTGTATGTATGTATGCGTGTATATATAGGGTAGAAACTTAGAGTGGTGGCCAAGTTAAATAGAGTAGTGGCCAAGTAGTAGTAGATTGGTGGCTAAGGGATAGCTAGGTATGACTAAAGAGGGCTAGGGACTAGCATATCAAGGTGTAAGGTTGTGGTGAGGGGTTTGGTTATCAAAGGGGGGTGATTGGGGTGTTTGCTTGGTGAGCAAGGGTGTGACAAGGTGCTAGGGTGCTAGGGTGGTGACAAGGAGGTGATGGAGGTGCTTAGCAAGGTGGTAGGCATGGTGGTGAATCATGGAGAAGGGTGGTTGCTTGGTTGTAGCTTGGTTCGAACAAGTTTAGGGTGAAACGGGTTGTTTAGGGTTTTCGGGTTAGGGTTTATGGTTTTTGGACAAGTTGGTGTAATGAAATGGAGGGAAAACATAGTTTAAATGTGATGCTTAGGATACTTGTAACATGTACTAGAAAGGTGGTACGAAATCCTTTAGAAAAATGGAGGGAAAATACATATGAATTTCATGTATTGAAAACTTGTACACAAGCCTTATAAGCTTGTACATATGTTTTATATGTAAACATTACATAAAGTTAGGGTTTTGTTATAAACGTTAACGTTTAAAGTCCGTTTTGATATAACGCTATGGAAAGTACGTTAAATAGATAACCTATGGTAAAATGGTGATTAAAACATATTGCTTAACATATTATAACTTTTACTTGACATAAATGTTGATGAAATTTGCAGTGGTAGGTTGCGTGGGCTCGTTTACTTTGGTAATGTAAGTTACGTTATATCATGGATGGAAAAATCTTTCCATGAAAATGGTTGCATCTAATTTAATAGATGGAAATTACACTGAAGAAAATTGCATCTAATTTAATAGATGGAAATTACACTAAGGAAAATTGTGGGTTGTTATAGTCTCCCAACCCCAAAGAAATCTCGTCCCAAGATTTAGTTGGATGTTGGAGTAATGTTTGAAAATAGATGTTAATACTTGGCACGAATTTGATCTTCGCGTTCCCACGTAAATTCCGGTCCTCTTTTAGAGTTCCATCTTACTTTGACTATAGGGATGCGACTTTGTCTTAGTTGCTTGACTTCTCAATCTATGATTTCCACTAGTTCTTCCACAAAGTTGAGTTTGTCATCGAGCCGAAGCTCTTTCATTGGAATGATGAGGGATTCGTCAGATATGCATTTCTTTAAATTAGAAACGTGGAAAGTATTATGGACATTACTGAGTTCTTCAGGAAGCTCAAGTGTGTATGCATGGCCAACCCTTTTAAGGATCTTAAATGGGGGGGGGTCCTATGTTTCGGGGTTAAGCATTTCCTTTCTTTTTGAACTCGAATTGTCCACCTTTCGAGTAAATTAAATTATAGTGAGAACTTTATAACATAAAACGCTCTCCAACTTGGAATTCTAAAGTTTTTGCCTTAAAATTGGCCATAGCTCTTTGATGATCTCTTGCAGCTTGCAAGCGTTGTCGGATTTGAACTATCTTTTCGGTGGTTTCATGGATTATCTCTGGTCCCGTGAGTTGGACATCTCTAACTTCGGCCCAGCAGACAGGTGATCGACACTTTCTACCATAAAGTGCCTCGAATGGTGCTGCCTTAATACTGGCATGGTAACTGTTATTGTAAGAAAATTCTACCAGTGGTAAGTGTCTCTCCCATCCTTTTCCAAAATCTATAACACAGGCTCGAAGCATGTCTTCGAGTGTTTGGATGGTTCTTTCACTTTGTCCATCAGTCTGGGGATGATATGTCGTACTCATGTCTAATTGAGTACCCAAGGCACTCTGCATTGACTGCCAGAATCTGGATGTGAAATGACTGTCACGATCCGATATGATGGATATCGGCACTCCATGCCGTGAAACTATTTCCTTTATATACAACCTTGTAAGGGTTTCCATACTATCTGTTGCTTTGGTGGGGATAAAATAATAAATAATAAAAAAAATAAAAAAAAAATTAAAAAACCCACTGATTTGGTAAGGCGGTCTACAATGACCCAAATTGTGTCATGTCCGCTTGATGTTTTGGGTAGTTTTGTAACGAAGTCCATTGTTATTCTTTCCCATTTCCATGTAGGAATCTCTGGTTGTATCAGTAAGCCGGATGGCTTCTGACATTCTGCTTTAACTCTAGAGCATGTCAAACACTTGCCAACATATTCAGCGATGATTGCCTTCATGTTAGGCCACCAATAGAGTTTCTTTAGATCCTGATACATCTTGTCAGAACCTGGGTGGATGGAATACTTTGATTTATGGGATTCATGCATGATTAAGTCCCTTAAATTACCAAAAAGTGGTAACCAACTTTGATTCTTGATACATCGGGTTCCATCAGGACGTACTTCAAATGCTTTGTCCATTCCTCATAGGTTCTCAGCTTTGATGTTCTCTTCTTTGATCGCCTCGGTTTGGGCTTCGAGGATTTGTGATGGTAATTTTGGGTGAAGGGTCATGACTAATGCTCTAACTCGGAGTGGTTTGATTCGTTCCTTCTGGCTTAAGGCATCTACTATAATCGTAATCTGCGAGTAATTCTAGCCAACGACGTTGTCTCATGTTCAACTCTTTCTGATCAAGGATATGTTGAAGACTTTTATGATCAGTGAACACAGTACACTTTGTGCCATACAGATAGTGTCTCTAAATTTTAAGAGCGAACACTACTGCTCCTAATTCGAGGTCGTGTGTGGTATAGTTCTCTTCATGAGGCTTGAGTTGTCGGGATGCATATGCAATAACTTTTTCTCTTTGCATCAACACCGCTCCTAAACCTTGATGTGATGCATTACAGTAAACGACAAAGTCATCGTTTCCTTCTAGTAATGCCAAGATTGGAGCTTCACACAATTTTTGTTTTAGCAGTTGGAAGGCTGACTCTTGGTCTTCTCCCTAGATATACTTCTTGTTTTTCTGGGTTAATTCAGTCAAAGGCTTTGCAATCTTCAAAAAACCTTCGATAAATCTTCGATAGTAGCCGGCGAGTCCTAAGAATTAACGTATTTCTGTAGGTGTAGTAGGAAATGCCCAATTCTTAACTGCTTCAATCTTGGCGGGGTCAACGTGAATTCCTTGGCTGTCAATCACGTGCCCAAGAAACTGCACGATATTGATCCAGAAATTACATTTGGAGAACTTGGCATATAATTTCTCCTTTCTGAGTAATTCCAAAATTATCCTCAGGTGATTTGCATGTTCTTCTTTGTTATAGGAGTAGATGAGAATATCATCTATGAATACTATCACAAATTTATCCAAGTATAGTTTACATACACGGTTCATGAGATCCATTGATGGTTTCAATAATTATTCATCTCACAAGAAAGATTGAGGTTTAAAGATCAAGAGAAAAACTGGAACGAAAATTAATGAAGGATGATTCAACTTATAAGAGATATGAGTTTTGTGTTTACAGATATCATCACATACCCTAAACATTAACATGTGAAGGGTATTTATAACCCTCTAAGGGGCCGGCCATATGGGCCTTTGGATGGGCTTTTCGGGCTTTTTCTTTGTCGGCCCAATTACATTAAACATCATTAATTAACGAGCTAGTAAATACTAAACAACTACGAGTGATCAAGACTTCTTTGTTTCTGACAATCCCCCCCTAAGTGAGATCACTCTTGATTTGCAAAATTGAGTCATAGCATTCAATGTAGATATCTTCAGCTCGTAGCCCTTGTAATCTTCCATTGATATTCTGTGCTTGTTGTAGCAATCTCCACTTTGACTTTAATCTTCAGAGCTTGTTTCGTCATGACTTGATAACTTGATTTTGATCTTTGATTCCATGAACATCTTGTGGTCTTTACTTAATTTGCCATTTGCTAAGCTTTGGACGCAAGCTCCAAACTCTGATGTAATCTTGAAAGCTTTTAAGTTCTTTCTTCTTCAACTCTTTATATCTTTATCATTTTAAAGAAGACTTTGATTTTCAGAGGTGCGGAAGCTTTAAGTATTTAGCTTTCTTGATATCTTTGAGTCTTTGAGTATGAGCATGTGGTTTTACTCGTTTCCTTCGAGTCGTTGTCCTTAATTCCATAAATTGATCTCCAACAAAAACTTTTATATGAAAATACCACTTATCGTTGTTAATAGAAAGAAACATTTTGTAAAACCATTGAGTGTTTTAGATTTTGAAGGGACTGAGTATAATGGAAGATACCTAAATCTTGTCGGTTGCAATAACCTTCGTTTCCGTGTGGATCGCAGATTACAGTATGAGTATGCACCTCTTGTTCAGTAGATTCATTAAAAGAACCTCCATGACAGGTTTTCTAGCTCAAAGCCTTTAAGTCCTCTAATACCGAAGTATCAGATTCCCGTATGCTTGCTGTTCTCTAGACCAGATGTCCGTAGACTAACACACTAATAGCATTGCTACTACTAGAATGGTAAAGAGTGAGTCAGAACAGTTACTATCTGCTGACTATACCGTATAATTCGTGTTCAGCATAACCTATGTCCAGATGCTTCATTAGGCTCACTTGCAAACATAGGGTCGACCTCTTAATACAATTAAGTACCGTAGAAGTCTATGGCACAAAAAATATTTGAAAAACAGTCGAAGTGTGATGAAATCGTTTGAACACAACGAAAGTTTTGCAGAAGACTACCTAACTTAGGTCAAAACTTAGCATTAACCCTTGTCAAGTCGCCTTAAAATCATTTGATGGAAAATGCTTTGATGGTTCTTAAAAAACGATAGGAACTGAGAAGCTTAACCTGCTGAAAACCGTTTAACAGATCAACACTCAACAGCTCTATCAAATTTTAGAAAGATATCCCGAGGGATATGAGATGATACATTCCCATGCAATTTCCGCTATCCAATCACATATATGAAACCAAGATCATGAAGCAAAAGATTCTTTATAGATTATCAAGATACTTGTGTATAACACAAAAGTTTTGGTATCTTGACATTTTAGAATATATTAATCTTTTTGCTCCCCCTACACATGTGCATCGATATTCGAAAGTTGTTTTGCACATGCAAGGTTCAAGCTATCACATATAAACAATCAAATCATTAGTTATCAGTATTTTTAAGTCACATTTTCTCCCCCGATCAAAAGTATGCCACTCTTGTATAGTTTTGATCAACAATGGACTTAAAATAAATTTAAGCTCGCCATCAATCAATGAAGATATATATATATATATATATATATATATATACTACCCTAACGCACAGATATTCAATAAATATTGAAACAAAACCTGAAATATACGTATACTAGAAGCAGTCTGTCTGAAGAAGCATCTTGTGGCTCGTTCCAATCGCTCAACAAAAGAATCATCAATAGCTTTTCTCACATGTAGATTAGATACATCTCATGTTAGAAGAATGAATGAGTCTAAAAATCCTTTGTGTGCATTTCCTGCAAGACTGTTTGTAGCACTGATTCTCCCCTCAAACATTGACCTGTTTTCTATTTAAAGAGTTGTGGTCATTGTTTGAGCTATAGTCATTGGTTAGCAGATAAATCATTAGCATTCACAAGATCATTGACAACCTTTGTTTCTGCATTAGGGGGACTGCCAGTGGAAGTGTCCTTTAGTTTGTTATCTTTACGTTTGTAACTAGTGAGAGGCTTCTTAGAGAACCTAGGTGTTACAATGACATTATTAGAAGGTTCACTAGTACTAACGCTTCCTGATTTTTCTAAAGGCACTACTTTCGGTTTAGTGATCCTAGTTAAAGGGCACGTATCACCTAAAGTAAATTTTCTTCCGTCTTTGCAACCTGTAAGAAAAAACCCTGTTGTGAGACAACCAAATGCATTTCAATCTGAACATACAACATCATCAAAAAATCGGGTTCCTCAAAAGGTTGATGAGACGAATGATTTGTCAAAACCAGTCACTTCAAACTCGGTACCCACACCACAAGAATCAAAAATTGTGAAACATGATAATGTGATTGCCCCAGGAATGTTTAGGATTAATCCTTTCAAGCCTTCTAGGGAAGAAAAGTATGTCCCTAACAAAGTTAGAGCGAGCGTTAGGACAAATCCAATCACCGTTTCACAACCTCTATGTGTCACTAAGAATATGTTAATTATGATTCAATTTGTTTATCTTCTACAGGAGTAGACAACACTGCTAAGACCAGAAGGCCACAGCCTAGGAGCAATACAAAGAATGTAGGGGTCCCTCCTACGTTAAGAGTAGTTGGCAACAAGAATAAGATGTGCAGTAGAGAACCACATAGGAATTTCTGCTTTCTAAGTAATAGAAACATATGTCATCTGAATGTAAACACGTTAAGCTTGATATTCGGAATGATAAATCTGAAGTTATTTGTGCTATGTGTAAGCAATGTTTAATCACTGCTAATCATGATGTATGTATGCTTAATTATGTGAATGACATGAATTCTCGTGGCAAGAAACAAAAGGCAAATGTTTCAAACACTGAAAATCAAAAGAAACAAAAGCCAAAGGTTATAAAGCCTAAGAAAGTAGGGTCCAACAAAAGACTTGCTTCACCTAAGCTAGTATACCTAGATTTTGCTTAGGTGGGTCACCAACTGGAAGATTTTTGGACATTAAAGAGGAAAAATAATCGCATCTAGTGAATTGTGAGCAATCTGATGCTCTAATGGTGATAAAGCTTGTACTTACCCTTCGGGAAACCTACAATCAATCGGTTTCCACAATTCCACTTCTTTTCCTTGGCCACGGTTATCCCAAATTTGTTTAGGGTGCGTCGTCTAGGGTCTTGCTCCAAGCATTTGACCGGGATTCTAAGGCTTCTCATTAAGTTCGTCTGGAAGTTTTTAGGAACGGTTCCGCTTTGGAAATGGATCATGTTGCTGAAATTTTGGGTTTCGTGATCTTCAATGGGAAATATTTTGATCTCCAGGGTTTTATTCGTTGAGGGCCTTGAGGGCACAATCTGTTCTCAGTTGGCAGTTTTGTGATTAGATTTAGAGGTTGCTTTCAGAAAGGAAACACTTGTTTTGTCAGAACTCTTGAAGAGTTTGATTTGTTAAAAGGGAAACGTTCAACAAAACTTTACACCATCAATCTTCATGATTGGCCTCTGCAACCCCAATTTGCCTCATGCTCGGAGCATCTCTCTTCTAAGTCATGTTTATGGGCATAAACGTTTCTTCCACCTTCAACTTTGACATCAAACAATGACCTTGCCAAAAATGATCTCGTTACCAGTCTTCCGAAATTCAAATATCATAAAGAACATCTTTGTCCCTCATGCAAGCAAGGAAAAAAGTAAAAAGGCATCTCACTCACCCAAACCCGTTCCAAATTCAAAGCAGAGGTTACACCTACTCCATATGGATTTGTGTGGTCCGATGAGGAATTGCTCGCATAAATGGATAAACAAATTAAGGGCGGTATGTTTTGGTGATTATGGACGATACTCTCGTTACACTTTAGGTAATTTTTATCAGTTCAAAAGATGACAGCACCAGAAGTTGATTAAAACTTCCTGAAGCGAGTGTACTGACCTTCTTCTGTATCTGTCATCATCTTATGAACCACACTAACGCACAGATTCAAAAAATCAAATCCTTATAGAATAACTTGATTTGTGTTGGGCATATCTCACCAAGCGTCTTCTGTCCGAAACCTCAACAAATGAGATAGTAGAACGTAGAATCGAAACGTAGTTGAGGCTGCTAGGAAACATTGTTGATTTTCTCTCGTGCACCGTTATTTTATGGGCCTGAACGCGATTGCTACTGAGTGCTACACTCAAAAACTATCTTCATCATTCACCATCGATTTAACAAAACCCATTCATGAGCTTCATTAACGGTAGAAAACAGATATCTCCTTTCTTCATGTATTCGGGGCTCTCTGTTATCCCAAGAATGATCTTGAAGATATTGGGAAGCTTGGTGCAAAAGGTGATATTGGCTTTTTCATTGGTTATTCTGCTGATTCCTGTGCTTACAGAGTTTACAACCGAAGGACAAAGAAAATCATGGAGACAATGAATGTGACATTTGATGAACTCTCAGCTATGGTTTTTGAACAAAGCAGTTCAAAACCTGGGCTTCAAAGCATGACTTCTGGACAGATCAGTTCAGGACTCGATCTTACTTATGCTTCGTCAACAATAACAACTCAACAACCAAGTGAAGGTGAATTGGATTTACTGTTCGAAGCTATGTATGATGATCATATTGGTGGTCATCCGTCAGCTGCTCCAAGAACTGTTCCGACTGCTTAAGCACCTCAAGTTCTTCAGACTCCAATGGCAACTTCAACAACAGCAGACACCGCACCGACACCAACAAATTCATCCTCTCAAGCTACAAATTTTCCAAACACTTCACACGATGTTGACGAGTTCGAAACACAACAACAACATGTTCAGCATCAACCCGCAACAATTGCTGACAATGTTCCAAATGCTATGTTTGATGAAAATACATTTGTAAATCCTTTTGCTACTCCATCCACAAGTGCTGCTGAATCATCATCCTCACAATATGTAGATCCATAAAACATGCATACGTTTTACCAACCATACCCTCATGAATATCAATGGACTAAGGATCACCCTCTGGAACAAGTGATAGGAGAACCCTCACGACCAGTTTTGACAAGGAATCAATTTCGATTCGATGGTGACATGTGCATGTATGCTTTAACGGTGAGCACTATGGAACCGAAGAATGTCAAAGAGGCTATGACCGACCCTGCATGGATTGAATCAATGTAAGAAGAGCTTCTTTAGTTTAAAAGGCTTGATGTATGGGTGTTAGTTCCTGCTCCAGATAACATAAAACCCCTAACTTTGAAATGGTTATTCAAAAACAAGCATGATGAAGAGAACATGGTCATCAGAAACAAGACTCGTCTGGTTGTGAGGGGGTACCGCCAAGAGGAAGGAATAGATTTCGCCTTCGCTCCGATTGCTAGAATAGAAGCTATCAGGATATTTTTGGCATATGATGCACACAAATCGTTCACTGTGTTTCAAATGGACGTGAAAACTGCTTTCTTGCATGGTACGCTAAAAGAAGATGTGTACGTGTGTCAACTTGAAGGTTTCAGCGATGCTGATCATCCAAGCCATGTCTACAAGTTAAAGAAGGCACTATATGGGTTAAAGCAAGCACCAGGGGCATGGTACGATGAATTGTCAACGTTTCTCCTTCAGGATCACTTCTTCAAAGGCACCATTGATCCAACGTTGTTTATAAGGCGCTTCGACGACGACATCTTAGTGGTACAGGTCTA
>BQNB010205946.1:0-10582 GCA_026074375.1 Tanacetum coccineum | reverse complement strand
TTTCAGAATACAGAAATGGTGTACATTTCCCTGACTACCATTAAACAATCATATTAATATCATACTAGTATGTTAGTAAGTGAAAAGTGTTCTTTAATTTACACAGCACACACCAAAACGTTTATTTAATAGTCGTTTGACATGTAAGGGGGTGTTTGGAATCACTTATTATAACTCTTGCTTTTTGAAATATTCAATGCAATTAAGGGGATAGTATTTCATATAGTGCTTGGCAATTCAATTCTGCTTATTGATAGACTCGAGAGGTAAACTAATCAAAACAAGATAAGCGGTTTGTACAAGCGAATCCCAAACTACTCGTTTCACTCTCAGATAAGCTACATAAACAGACAACAGTTTTCTTCCATCCAACACATAAAACTGCTTATCTACTGTATCATACCACAATCAGCAGATTTTGAATGGTTAAATCACTAAGGGTGCGTTTGGTTCGCAGAATGTTTTTGTTGGAATTGGAATGTGTTTGAGGAATTGGAATCTTAAGGAATTGGAATGTTAAAGAATTGGAATGTTAATGAATTGGAATCTGAAGGAATTGGAATTTGTGAAAACTATCGCGTGTTTGGTTGGAAAAAAATGAAATGAAAAAACAAATTATATAATTATATTAATAATAATAAATATAATTTTTAAAAAATAAATAAATAATAATAATATAAAATTTAAAAAATACTATAATTTTTAAATAAATAAATAGATAATAAATAAATAAATAAATAAATAAATAATAATAATATATTTTTAAATATATAATTAAATATAATTTTTAAATAAATAAATAAATATAATTTTTAAATAAATATAATTTAAAAAAAATATAAATAAAAATTAATAATAATAATAATAAAATAATACAAAATAATTAATAATAATAATAATAATAATAATAATAATAAAAATTTATTTTTGATGATAAAAATATCAAATTCCATGGAATTATAAACTTTCCTTCCGTTTTAGGATGGAATGTTAATTCCACACATAAAGGAATTTGAGGTATTTCATTACATTAATTCCGCCAACCAAACACACTATGGAATTGGAATCAGATTTTGAATTCAAACATTCTGCCAACCAAACACGTTATGGAATTGGAATCAGATTCCAATTCCATCAGAATCCTGAAGATTCCGCGAACCAAACGCACCCTAAACAATAACTTGTCTAGCACATAAACAACGATGAAGTTTGGGTAAGCTTATTTAGACACCTTATAAGCTTGCTGTGTTTTCAGAATACAATACGCACAAAAAAGTTTTTCCGATATCACAAAAGAACTTAAGCACATTAGCTTTCCTAAGCCCAAATAAGATCATTCTCCTAATCCTTCTCCCCACCCACTTTGTCTACATTTTTGTTCCCATACTCTTCATTAATCTTCTACTACATGTTTATGTTGGTGTTGTTCTTTTTAGTTACCATTATAATCTTTTGATAATGCATAAACTAATCCAAAGAGAGAAACACTATTCCAAAAGGTGTATATTCATCATGCATAAGCCCATATACAATTTTTATACGGGGCGTCTGAAATTCTGGATTAACATATATTATGAGTCTATTAACTTTTGAGCTCACACTTCTTTAAGTCCATTAGCTTAAAAGCCCTTAAAATGAGCTTTTCAAATTACGGTTAGCCCATAAGCTGGAAAAATAAGCTAATCCAAGAAAACTTAAGCTGATTTAGCTAGCTGAACAGATTACGGTTTTAAGTTTGCTAATTCTTTCGATAATGAAGATTCTTGGCAGAGTAGGAGTCTCGTGGTCTTTAGAAGCTTGAACCTCAGGCTCCTGATATCCACAGAATCTTCAAGCTAATTTTAACATTTGGTTTTATTATAGGTTAGGTGATATATCTCAAGTCTTGTAAGTTTGCCATAATTGCTAAAATTTAATCTTATGTACAATCCTGGAACTATTGGTGATACATTTGCCTATTGTATATCATATGCTCTTATAGAGGAGAAGATGAATGTCCTTGGTAATTCGTAATTCGGGATTTAATGCGACGTGATTGCAAAAACATATATGAAAAATATTTTTTCTTCAAAAAACAGAAGCTTTGCTCATATCCCTACGTAACATTAAACAATCATAGGAATATCACCCCTGGATTAGCCCGCCAAAAGATCAAAAACCATGGTTGGAACAAAACATGAGTAAACAGGTGCGTAATCGTGGTCATCTTAAAAAGGTGCGTAATCGTACAGTGTAAACAAAGCAACCACTAAGGTTTGTCCTATACGCCTTATCTCAATTTTGCTTCTGCTGAAACTATATTCGATGCAATAATAGTATATCCAATATTTAAAGGGATTTACAAGGTAAAATATAATCAAACCCAGATAAGGAGTTTATAGCTTAAGAAATTCTGAAACTGCTTATTTCACCCAATCATAAACAGTTTGGCTCCATCCAAACACTCAAACCGCTCATTTATTGTATCAAGAGGCTGTAAGCATGTAAGTAGTGTTAACAACCCATTGCCTTTCAAAAAAAAAGTGTTAACAACCCATCCATTCATTCATAATCATTTCTAGATTAAAAATTAATAAGTAGAGATGAATGTTGTTTGTTAACGTCAACACTACAAGAAATAGGAGAACAGGTGACGGACTTTTCCCCGGCGACATATGTCGCTGGGGAATATGCACTAAACGACAAAAATAGATCCTACGTGGCACCAATTCTCGTAGAAAATTTAGTCAAAGTAGTCTGAACTTTTCCCCGGCGACATGTCGCCGGGGATAAGGTCGTTAAAATTTGACCAAATATTTCTACGTAAAACGTGGCGGGAAATTTTCCCGCTTACTTTTCCCCGGCGACACGTCGCTGGGGATTCTTTTGTTTTAAAAAAAAGATAATTAGTGTTAATTACGTTTGCTGTGACGTGGACAAACTTTTCCCCAGCGACATGTCGCTGGGGATAACTGTTTGGGCTTTTAATTTGCGCAATTGGGCTTCTGGTTTGGGCTTTCGTATTAGGAAATTGGGCTTCTGTTTTTTTGGACATTTCCCCGGACATGTCTGCCGGGAAAGCCTTGATTTGTTGACTTTTATAAATAGTTTTTAGTTTGTTTAGGTCCGATTATTCCGTATATTTTAACTAAAATACATTATATATATATTATTATATATATATATATATATATATATATATATATATACGTTTTAAGGTGATATCATTATAAATAAAACACATTCATTATGCATCAACAATTATATCATTAAAGTTTAAAACAAAAGGTTCACATACAACTAAAAAAACATAGATTTCATTGCAAATGACAAAACTACTCGAAATTCATACGGAAATTAACATTGCACATGTAAAAACTACTCCAAATCAAGTTTTTCATTTCATTGAGAATTCGTGGAATAGTTTGCAGCGGAATTAAACGTATGCTTCTGTTCGGATGCATATGCATTTCATTGTTGCCTTGAGTACAATATCTTTCCCCACGCTGTGTTTGCAGTTTGAGCACTCTCTATTTCTTACAAGATCTTAGAGAATAGTTTGTAGGTGTTGAAGGTCCTGAAGAATAGCTTAGAGGCGTTGAAGGTCCTGAAGAATAGCTTGGAGGTGTTGGAATGTCCGCAGGAGTTTTGGAATGATCCCAAGAACCTTGCTCGAGCCGCTCAAAATCGGCAAAACCGGCAAAAGAGCGTGGTCATATCTCGACAGGGATCCCGGTCGCTGGCTCGCCTTCGAGATGAGATGGTAATAAACATTATAATTATTTTACATACATATATACATATATATCTGATTATACGCTTTGGTGTGTTGTGATTTGTCGTTTTTAATTAGTTTCATCTTATATGCGTGTGTATGTACAGAGGCAGGCCTCAGACACTCAGGAGTACCCTTCGCTCATTGACACCTTCTGGCGAACACACACTGTTGACGGGGTATTCCCTAAGGATGAGGACCGCCGCATATATGTAAGTTTTGTTTCAAAACACACTTTAATGAATTATCGAGAAATAATGTAGCAACCCGACTAATATATTTACTATCTTGTGTTTTTGTCACTACATATGAGGAAATGAAGAGGCTGGAGGCTACGGGTGAGTACACGGAGGATGAGATCAATCGATTGGCAAGAGGGGGTAAGCTTCGTGGGCACATTCCCGGTGTGGGTAGGGTATTGCCATCACGGGCCACATCTAGGCCAAGTATGCCCGCCCCCGACAAGTCGCTTAAGAGCATACATAAAAAGGTAGACTTTATGATGAGTCTTTTCAGAAGTGACTCTAAGTACTCTGATATGTTTAAGGAGTTTGAGTCGGGTGGTGCTAGCGGGAGTGGCGGGTGTGGTGATGACGAGGAGAGTGGCGATGATGAGGAGGGCGAGGATGAGGATGAGGAGGGCGATGGTGATGATTAGTTATGTTATATATTAGTTAGTATGCTACATTATTACTTTATGTTCATCTTGGCGACATTTAAACACTTGTTTCCCTATCCTAGTTGAATATTGACTTGTAAGCCCCGTTTATGACTAGGAAGCCCCGTTTTGTAGACTTATTCGGATTTTGGACGATTTAGCTTTATTATCTTTTGGTTTTGGTACAAGTTGTGATGTATTTGTATTGCGTTGATCCGTTTACTTTGTATTTGTGTTTTGGTACAAGTTGTGGTGAGTCGATACAGGTTTTAGTACAGGTTTGTTATTTGGTAGATTTTTTCTGGAAAAAAATCTGAAAAACGCCTGCTGTGCATGCTGTATTTAAAAAAAATTGCAGACTCTTCCCCACCGACTTGTCGCTGGGGAAACTTGATTCTAAACTTTTTTTAAAAACTTTCCCTAGCGACTTATCGCTGGGGAAACTGTCACCCCCTCCCCCCCCAAATATCAGAGTATAATGGCAACCGAGGGAGTGTGACTTCATGATTATCATACTTCTAAGCAATACAGAACGACCTCTATATGAGACGTTTTAAGAAAACGGATCACTTGAATTAGGAAATAATAAATTGTTTAGACATTCAGCGGAAGCATAAAATAGACAATACAACATTGTTTTAAATAGTACAAGTGATCTTTAGATAACGGGTTAATAACAACAATGCATGAGACTTCGTATAGCATCTTCGTTCTTAATACCTGAGAAAAACATTGCTAAAGTGTCAACATAAAGTTGGTGAGTTCATAGGTTTGTTTAAGCAGAAAATGTAGTGTTTATGAATCACAAGATTTCACCCGCATATGACAATATAACAGATACAAAGTCATATAAATTGCATTACTATTGTCTAAGCTCATGACACCGAAGCGTTAACATATACCAACAATAAATGAATGCCCTTGCAGGTGTCTAACCCGGGACACCCGTAATCTGACTCAAATGAAACTGTGTTTGCTTGACTAATGTCAGTCCAAGACAAACAGGGATTGTCAATCCCGATAGATCTATCCATAACATTCGCGCTCACAAAGATTGACGGTTCATGATAATTCGGGCAAATAGCAACTTGGGTTAAATCGGGACTTAGACCAATCAGTAATGAGTAATTGTACTTGTATTCACACGTTTAAAATAAGCAATGTTCTCACCCCAAAAGATGATTTAAAACAGTAGAGTAGGGGCTATGAAAACTCACCTTGTCGGTCAATCGATGGAGATTTGGAAATGGATTAAGGCACGTCAAATAGCGACTCAGTCAAACACCTAAGTAATTATGACAAAGTCTGAGTTTACATTCTAACAATACTTAACGTATGAATTGGCTTATGCAAATGTGTCAAAAGGTATTGTCGTTTATGAGTTAACGTTTTACGCTTTCAAGGTGTTGATTAATTTGTGTATTTATCGAATTTATATATCACGGTTCGCTCAACTCGCTTAAGTCTCTTATTGAAAAATATATTTTTTAATCCCTTGACTTTCCAATTAATAATATATAAAATATATATTTTATATTCTTTTATTATCATAACTTTCTATATTTAAATCCGAATAGTCTTAAAATATTTTTAGCGTTGAACACGTTTTTATAAGCCGTGTTAAATTTATTTACTCTTTTAAAACTTGGTTTCGTGGTTACAAATTTTAAATCATAAGAAAATATTATTTAGATTTCTCCGCTTAACGCACTAATCATTTGCTTTAAAAAAAAGTTTCCAACCCATTAGGATTCAGTTGGAACATTTTCGAGAGCTCAAAAATATGCAAGTTCTCCATACTTCTTTACGTCAATAGAAAATTTATAAGTCAAAATATATACTAGTTTTTAATCTATCACATGTATTCCTTTTACTAAACCCCACATGGCTACTAACTCTTTACCCACATGCCTAGCGTTTTCTCTTTCACAATGCAACCTATCCTATGTATAAATATATGTCACGTGTATATGGTTTACTTCTTCTTTTGTTTCCTTTTGGTTGCCCAACAGACGCACAACAGTGAGTGCAATACTCACTGTTTTCTTTTTCTTTTTGCTGCCTAACCGACGCAACCATGCATGTATCGGTTTTTATATATACTTTGAACATGAACATGACTTGTGTGATTAACCATTGGTTGGCTAAATTTCGAGACACCAACGACCTCTTGTTTCATTCAAAAACACAGCCATAACAGCATGTATTAACTCGTCATTAGTCATTTGCTAGCATGCGACACAAGTGAAGGTTTTTGTTTCGAAACGATACGCATGGAGTGCTCTTTCTTGCAACGTAAATGACGCACTCACAGCGAGCAAGGCTCTGTTGTGGTACGCACCCATAGTAAGCAACACTCGGCTGTGGTTTGGCTTGGGTTTTGTGGACATGCCTATGTTACATGTCGAGAGTTCCATATGAGGGCTTCCTCATATTTCATGTGAAACCCTAGGGTTTGTTAACCACTTACAAGCCAAACGTTGGTCACGGTATACTTAAGGTTCTTACAATATTTCTGGTCTCGATACTAGTCTTCTACGCGAAAGGTGTAGTCTATAAATTTTATGTTTTTGTTGTTATTTTATGTGCGTGGCGAGGGCTCTTGTATGCGTGCATAAGCACAAGGCATGCGTGCATTATATGTGTCATACATAGCCTAAGCAAGGCCGAGGCCTTTGGCCGGCTTACCAAGGTTAGTGTGGCTTTTACAAGGTCTGTTATAGGTTGTTATTTCATGCATATCAAGTCGTTATTTTATGTGTGCAAACCTCAGTGGTTTGCTATTCGTTTTTAACGCATACATCGTTTACAAGTTCACTATACGTTGGTAGGTTATGAAATGTCACGACTACCCTTTGCATGCGCACATATGTACTAGTCACACATGGGTTTTACGTCGCGTTTTAGTCAACCAAGGTTGAGGCTTTAGCCGAGACTAAACGTGTTTCGGTTTAGGTCGTGTATTATGCTACAAGAAAATGATGTAGTTACTACGAGGTGACTTACCCAATACGAGCTTTCCAAGTGACGATGAGGAGAAGTGGTGACGAGAAATGGGTAGACCTCCCTTGGCTTCCACCCGTTCTAACCTGGCGTCTTAAGCTCACGAATGCAATAAAATGAAAACCTAACTCTCCCTGATTTGTGAAATCTTTGTTTTTCAAATTTTAGTTGTGATAGAATAGCTCGTGCATGGTGCCTATTTATACTACAAGGTGACTACTAGTCCTCTGAAACCATGCATGTAAAGGATATCATTCACATCTACTGTTATTGTATGATACTATTTGTGATGATCACCTTTTCTATAATACTGCTAAAGAATAGTTACTATTGGTGAATTGAAATGGAAATGATATTGAAACGTAACAGGTGAATAGTCTCAAAAGGTGTAGGCCATTGCATGCAAGAATGAAATGATAGTGTCAGTTCGTTTAATTTGAATTCATATCTATTGTTGACTTTGATAAGATTTTGCACATTTGAGTTTTTAGGGGATATAACTTCAAGTTATATTGTTTATTTAGTAAAGTCTAAATATCGGTTTATTTATATTTTATTTATTGAAGTATGAACGAGTTTACAAAATAGTATAGTCGTGTGACTTTGCGGCGTAAAAATAAAATATGATTTTTATTGTTACGCGATCTCTAAAGTACCCCTTTTTGATCCGTAAATAAAATGACGATTTATGCGCGTTATTATAACTCTTAACTAGCTCAAAATGTTGTACGTCGCTTGAATGATAACTTTTATTGGAAAAGAAATGACAATTAGCAATTGCTTATGATATATACTTTTACGTAAAAAATGAAATGTTCTAAATTTTTTCGAGGTGTCACATTCACGCAAAGAACAAAGAGGAATACATAACCGCGCACCTTTAAACAAATAACCATTCATCTTGGAAAACTGTTGAAAAGGATTATGATCACATTTACTCCATATCTCCCTAAAATCAGGGTTATCGCAATAAAGCCCACGAAATGAATCAAAACCTTGCACTCGAATCTGCATAGTGGTAATTAACGAATGACGACGACTGAGCGCATCCGTAACCTGATTATCCGACCTAACTTTATGTCGAATAACGGATGAAAAAGCTTGAATAAATTCCACCCACTTAGCATGGTGAGGCTTTAAATTATGTAGCCCATTAATAAATTTCAAAGCCTCATGATCAAAAAACAAGACAAATTCATTAGAAAGTAAATAATGTCGCCAAGTATCCAAACTACTAACAATAGCATAAAATTACTTATCATAAGTAGAATACTTGTGTCTCGCATCATTTAGTTCTTCACTAAAGAAAGCAATTGGCTGCTGATTTTGACTTAGAACACCACCAATGCCCACCTTAGAGGCATCACACTCAACTTGGAAAACTTCATCAAAATTAGGTAATGCCAAAACAAGAGCCTCGGTTACCTTAGCCTTTAGAATATCAAAAGCTTTGGCAGCCTCACTTGTCCACGTGAATGGACCACCCTTCATACATTCAGTTAAGGGCGCGATTATAGAACTAAAATTCCAAATAAAACGCCGGTAGAAGGACGCTAACTCGTGAAAACTACGAATGTCATGAATAGTGGATGGTGTTGGCCAGCTAATAATCGCCTCAAATTTTGCTGGGTCCATTTTTATGCCGCTACCAGTAACAATATATCCCAAGAAAGTCACTTCAGTCACAAGGAAGTGACACTTTTTCCCATTAGCATATAATTTCTGAGTCTGTAAAACAGAAAATATTTGCCGAAGATAGGGCAAATGCTGCTCAAGACTGTTGCTATATATATCAAAATATCATCAAAGTAAACGAAAACAAAGTAACCAATAAAAGGTTTAAAAACCAGATTCATAAGGCGCATGAATGTACTCGGCGCATTAGACAGTCCGAAGGGCATAACCATCCACTCATACAGTCCATCGCGAGTTTTGAAAGCTGTCTTCCATTCATCTCCAGGTCGCATCCGAATATGATGATATCCACTCCTCAAATCAATCTTAGAAAAAATGGTAGAACCATGTAGCTGGACAAGAAGATCATCCAATCGCGGAATAGGAAAACGATACTTGATCATTATTTTTTCACAGCTCTACTGTCAATACACATCCGAAAAGTCCCCCCATGTTTGGGTACCAACAAGGCAGGTATTGCACACAGACTCATACTCTCCCGAATCAACCCTTTCTCCCGCAACTCGGTCACTTTTCTCTGAAGCTCCGCAAACTCCTTCGAATTCATCCGATAAGCTAGTCTGTTTGGGATAGCAGAATCTGGAATAAAATCGATGCAATGCTGAATGTCTCTCATAGCCGGTAATCCAGGGGGTATGTCATCATGAATCACATAAGCAAACTCCCTAAGCAATGGCTGAATTTGTAGGGAAGCTTCACTTATAATCTTGTTTTCTTCTACAACCACAATAGTAAACACATAGGGACTGGTTTTCATAAGTCCCTCAAAACTAATCTTCTTCATAAACAAATTAGAATCCTCTGCCTGTGTCTGACGAGAATCAAAAGGAACTAAAGTAATGTTCACACCATCCTTCTTAAAGCTGTAAGTGTTTTGGAACCCCTCATGTTTTGTTTTCCTATCAAATTGCCAAGGACGCCCTAATAGAATTTGAGCCGCATCCATCGGTATAACTTCACACCACACTTCATCTTTATAACTCTTACCAATAGAAACCTGCACAAGATAACGTTTACTGACTTTAACAGTATTCCCTTGTTTTAACCAAGTTAACTGGTACGGTTCAGGATGGTCTTCCATCTTCATTCCCAACTTCTCAACCATATATGTAGAAACTACATTCTCGCAACTGCCCCCATCTATAATCATATCATAAATTTTTCCCTTGAAAGTACACTTGGTTCTAAAAATGTTGTTACGAAGCTACGAATTATCATCAACAGATTTTGAAACAGCCACATTTAAGACTCTCTGAATAACCAACGCCTCTCCACGACCAGGATATACTAACTCATCACCTGGTTTATCTAATTCAGGTGGTGCATCGGTATCATAAATTGGGTCTGCATCATCAGGTACGAAGGCCAGTGTTTTCAGATTTAGACAGTCACGTACATAATGCCCAAACCCACTATACTTGTAACAACGAGGGGCATTGTTAACACGTTCCCTAGTATTACATGCAGCCGAG
>BQNB010205945.1:0-10582 GCA_026074375.1 Tanacetum coccineum | reverse complement strand
TAATGAAATTGCCAGTTTGAAAAGGAGGGTCAAGAAGCTTGAAAAGAAAATAAGTTCAAGAACTCATAAGCTGAAGAGACTATACAAAGTTGGTTTGATAGCTAGGGTAGAATCCTTTGGTGATGAAGAATATTTGGGTGAGGATGCATCCAAACAAGTGAGGAGCATTAATGCTATTGATGCAGATGAAGACATTACCCTGGTTAATGTTCAAGATGATACTGATAATGAGATGTTTGATGTGAATGTTTTAAATGGTGAGAAGGTGTTTGTTGTAGGGCAAAATGAAAAGGTTGTTGAAGAAGTAGTTGATGCTGCTTAAGTTAGTACTGCTACAATAACTGTTACAATAACTACTGAAGAAATTAATTTGGCTCAAGCACTTAAAGCATTTAAAACTTCAAAACCCAAGGTGAAAAGGATTGTTTTTCAAGAGCCAGGTAAATCTACAACAATTTCTTCACAACAATCATAGGACAAGGGTAAAGGAATAATGATAGAAGAACCTGTGAAGTCTATGAAGAAGAAAGATATAATCAGGCTTGATGAAGAAGTTGCTTTAAAGTTACAAGCTGAATTTGATGAAGAAGAAAGACTTGCAAGACAGAAAGCTAAAAAAGAAAAAGAAGATAATATTGCTTTGATTAAAGAATGGGATGATATACAGGCAAAGATTGATGTTGAATATCAATTGGATGAAAGAATGCAAGTACAAGAACAAGAAGATTTGTCTATTGAAGAGAAGGCTACATTATTTCAACAACTCTTAGATAAAGAAGAAAGCATTTTCCAGCTAAAAGAGCAGAAGAGAGAAGAAATAAACCACCAACAAAAGCTTAACAGAGACAAAAAATGTGTACTTACCTAAAGAACATGAAAGGATACAAGCTCAAAGATTTGAAGTCAAAAGGGTTTGATTCTATCTAAGAGATGTTTGATAGAGCATTCAAGAGGGTAAATACATTTGAAGACTTTAGAACAGAGTTGGTGGAAGGAAAAGAAAAGAGAGCAGGAGAAGAGCTGATGCAAGAGAATGAAAAGAAGCAAAAGATGGAACATAACAAAGAAACAGCAGAGCTTAAACAGTGTTTAGAAATCATTCCAGATGAAGAAGAGGTAACAATTGATGCTATACCTTTAACTGTTAAGTCTCCAAGTATTGTTGGCTGGAAGATTCATAAAGAAGGAAGAAAAAGCTATTATCAAATAATGAGAGCTGATGCAAAGTCTCAAATGTACATGATCTTTAGTCATATGCTTAAAAGTTTTAGCAGGGAAGATTTGGAAGATTTGTATAAGTTAGTAAAAGCTAAATATAAGTCAACAAGACCAGTGGAAGACTTGGATTTGTTATTATTAGGAGATTTTAAAACAATGTTTGAACCTCATGTTGAAGATATAGTATGGAGAAATCAACAAGATTATAAAGTATTGGATTGGAAGCTGTATGACTCTTGTGGAGTACATTCCTTGAGGATGCAACATGTGCATATTCATATGTTGGTAGAGAAGAAGTATCCTCTTATACCATTTACACTTTCAATGATGTTGGAAAATAAGCTTCAAATTGATTATGAAAGTGAAATGGCTTATCAGCTTCTTAAACTCATCATAAAATAGCTTAAGAAGTAAAGAAGTGTTTGGAAGCATCCTCCTGGTGTTGATGAAGCTTTTAATGAAGAAACTTGATGATTTTGAAGAATAATATCAAGTTTAGGGGAGGATTGTTGTGATTAAAAGTCTTCTTGATGTTGTTTCGATTACTGCTGCTCATGTTTGTGTTAATGTTGCTCAGCTGTAGTTAGTACTGCTAAGAGACTTCAAAGAAAATATGTTAAGTGTTTACTACTGCTAGTACACAATTAGTACTGCTAGTGAATATTAGTACTATTGGTACAAAAGTTAATGCTTCTAGTAAAAGTTACTACTACTAGTACAAAGACTGCTTGAAGTTAATGTTGCTAAAGAATTACTACTGCTCAATAAAGTATTCTAAGTAGTTAGTACTGCTAGTGTTAAGTTAATACTGCTAGTGTAAGTTAGTACTGTTTGTTAGTAATGCTTACTTGATATGTATTAGTTATTTATAGAAAAGATTTTATATACTTAGGAAAGTATTGTAAGCCGAGTAGGACTCCTTGGTGTATAAAAGGAGGTCCTAGAGCATAGAGATTGATACACCAATACGTACCAAAACAAAAAATCAATCTTAGTCGTATAATTCTTAGCTTTAAGGTATTTGTAACCCTAATACTTTAAGAGTATTCGTATTATTATCATTAATAATATTAGAGCTTGTTTGTTCATAGAATTATTGTTTCATTGATAATTCTTCTTAATATTAAAGATTAGATTCCGCATAATCTTTAATACATTCAAACAAAGCTTTTACTATAGTTGTGTTAGATTTATCTAATATAACTAAACCTTAAACAAGCATAAGGAATTCGATCTATTGAAGTGGGATCAACAAAAAGATATAAAGGTGGTGTAACTATAAGCCACCTGTATGAAGGATGGAGCTAGTAACCCATTATTGTGGATCAGATTTTCAGACTTGAATACTTGCGATTATGGATGGATGGTAGTCTGTTATGCCAACCTTAGGTTATTTATGACTTTTTTGTGTTTTTATTTAAACAACAATTAATGTGTATCCCATGTCTTATCCTACCCTATATCATTCTCTATCCTAACCATTAGTTTTACTCGAATGGGGGAATTGATTGCAATCATGTATGTCTATTCCATCGTTATGGATCTGTATATATGATTTGTCGCCCTTGCTGGTGTAATGTTTTTGGTTAAGATTGAAGGATGATTCACCCTATTAAACCTACGTATCACCCATGTTGCCTTTGAGACTGTTTAGACCCTACTTCTAGCTGGTGCAAATTTGTGTACTTTCCAATCTTATGATAAAATACATGTTATGACTGTGCAATTGAGTGATCACCCCAAAATGAAACACAGAGATTATTCATGTGAGTTGAGTGTTTTCGTTCCCTTTTTTATAAGGAGTTCGGCTTTGATGGTTTATAGTATAAGTAAATTTTGTATTCATTTCTCTAAGTTAAATTGGAGAAATCTTTATGAATTATTCTAACAGGTCTACTTGAAGGCAAGTAAAAGTCAAGTGGGGGAAATTTGATGACATCAAATATTTAATACTTTTTAGGGTCAAAATCCTTATGAAAATGCTTGCGAATATCTTATAAATACCTAGATATGATACTTAAACATTTATTTTGTTTTTTTCAAGAAAAACATAAGCATTTGGCAAAAACACAATAATATCAAGATAAACAAGGCATTATAGTTTAGTGACGTGATTAATGGATGCTTCTACAAAAGAATAATAAATAAGAAGCTATCCGCTTATGATTTGGAGTTACTATAAAAAGAAACGAAGCCGAAGAAGAAATGCTCATGTGATACTTCGAGAAATGTGCTCTAGTATTTTGACCATAACTTCTTTATACTAACTCCTTTGAAGTAGATTCAAGTGGCCATGAAAAGAGGAAAGTGATATCTACAACTTTCATGTTTCGGCTTTGAGCCAGATCACAACTGACAAGCCATAAGATTACAATAATAACAATTTTGCTAAAGGGTTTACACTATAACCCAACAAATAGATTACGCCATAAACTTGCCACATCATGGTTGCGGTGTAACCAATCAAATCGATTATGCCATAAACCTGCTACGTTGAAGATTTTTTATCCTAGTCATGCTTACGATGTAACCAAACAAATCAGTTAGGCTATAAAGTCCATTTTGCAACCAAACAAATCAGTTAGGCTATAAAGTCCATTTTGCATATATTTTGGAATGTCTACATCAGCAAGGTTACGACGTAACCTCACGAATCAGTTACGCCGTAAACCATCAGAAACCTATAGATAGGGGCCAAAATTAGCCTTAATAATCATCCTTTCTTCCTCCCATCTCATGGAATGATTAAAGCACTGTCCCCAGTCATTTTCTAGCACTAACCAACACTTTAGAAAGGATAATTTGGTCCCGATCATCATCATTAGTAGCTTAACATCAAGTAAACTGTATCAAACATTATGTTTAATCCGTTCTATGTTTTATTCATGACTGTTTGTATAATTTACATTATGATTGGCTAATCATCT
Organism: Tanacetum coccineum; assembly: GCA_026074375.1. NCBI lineage: Eukaryota > Viridiplantae > Streptophyta > Magnoliopsida > Asterales > Asteraceae > Tanacetum > Tanacetum coccineum. The sequence continues at coordinate 6,437 of BQNB010205945.1, read as the reverse complement.
TTAGTGTTAGCCTGGTTATGAATTTACTTTTGTTATGTTGATTGTTTTCCTATTTATTTGTCATTTTATTAGATATCCTTACAGCCTGTTATTGATCCCTGGGTTTTGGTAGTGTAAAAGGTGGCTTAGATCTCGTTAGTCCTGTTATTAGACTTATCAGTTGAACCTTGGATTAGCGGGGTACCAAGGTAGATTAACACCTTTCCCTAGTGTAGGAATTAACCATATTACCGCCTCTATCACATTAAACACTTAAAAAGCATAGGAACTCTTTCAGAGAGGCTTAATAATCTATATAGGTTATAGAATTGGTCTTACGGATAGTTGGGGATTAAAAACTACAAACTTAGATGCCCTACCTATGTGATCTTAGGGGAATTGGGATCGTAGAGTAAATATAGGTTAGACATCAAATGCCAATTTGGGTCTGCCGATATTAGAACCATAAATAAATTGATACTTAGACATTGCACAGGAAATACGCATCATAACATTAGTAATGAAATAACTAGGCTAGCATGCTTTTCTCCTTGATACTTCTTTTCATCTTTAATTTTTGCAATTTACCTTTCTGTTACATTTCAAACCAATCTAAAATCATTTTCAAACGTGACACTTTTCAAATTAGAACTAATTACAACTAGCTCTTGGGACGACCTCAGATTTACCAACTCTTCATAACTCACAATCGAGTTCTCTGCCCGTTAGTGTGTTTGTAAAGGTGAAACGAGTTTTATAAATTTTAAACTTGGTAAAAAATTATTTAAAAGAAAGTACGCATCAATAAGTTTATCTCGTATTTTACCTCGACATGTGGCTATCGATGATTCCTTTTGGATATTATGTATTTTTGGGCACTTTGAGACCTTCGTTTTCTTTTTATCGTTTTCGATTTTATCTTTATATAAATATCTTTTGCTTTAATGGAGCATCATTTTGTGGAGTCGAGTAAGATGTGTAATGTGGTATATGTATATATATGTGCGTTATCATTGAGATGTGTAGTCTTGGAAGTAAGTACACGTGGGAAAGGATGCAATTATAATTATGGGTGGCTAACATAATTATAAAGGCATCACATACGTAGACTTGTGACCATGATTGCATTGATCGGTGTTTGTTTGTAACGTGGAAGTGTAAGATGTTGTGATATGTGCGTTCATGATAAGGATAGTTGTATGGTTAAGGGATTCTTCTCTTAGCTAATGTGCTATATTATTAGGCTAAGTTGCCTAGTCAGCAAGTTCATTTGTGCCTAACAATTATGAATATATTGGATACCTCTTCTTTCTGCTATTATGATTATTGGGTTATTTGTTGCTCGATTATTCGTCAGGATATCTAACTTTCATTTTAGCATTCATTGTTCGTACCATGTATGTGCAGATGTTCCATCATTCCCATTCAGCATCTTGATATATATTGGTTCTTTAGATTTGCTACTTTTGGCTATTGGTACGTTTAATTGGTTTTTTCCTGGTGTTGATTACTCATATATATATTTGATTTTATTTAGAGAGGTATTTGTTCATAACAAGTCAGTACAGATATTTACTGCTTTCTTTGTATATCCTTTAGTTTTCGTAACATGTTTGCAAAATGTTAGTACCAAAGCTTCTCTATGGTTGTTCTTCTGATCGTTAGTACATATGAGTCCTTATGATCTTCATTTGGTTCGTAATGTCTTTGCATGAATTTCTCTGGTACGTGTTCGTTTGACTTTTATTCTGACTATATGGTTCCTTGTACTCTCTTTTTCCTTCAAATCATAGATTTGTGTCAAAGTCCTTACGGTAGTCTGCAATCCTTTTTGATATTTTGAAGTCCCTTGTTTGAGCTAAACATTTTTATAATGATAATAAAGTTTGAAAATTCTTTTGAAATATATCTTGGAGATGTTTGGGAAAAACAATCTTTAAATAAGTTTATTATGATACAACTTTAATATGACTGTCTATTTATTTTTATAAAAACTACGTCTACAATGATTTTTATGAAAACAATGTGATATCGGTTGACTATCAAAGCTATGTTTAAGATAATCTTTATAAATTAGATACGATACTATTTTTGTATAGTTGTTCTTGATAGATTTTATTTTATTTTATTCTATAATTAAAGGTATGTTTAAAAAGATGTATATGGGTAAGTTGCGATACACCTTTAAACAACTATCTCTAGATTTTTTATGCAATCCATGTTTAAAAATGGGTTTTTTGAAAGGTTTATTTAATATGATCCCTTTATTTAAAATGATTTTTTTAATATGTAATATGATTATACTATGTTGAAATATCTTTATACAAACAATGTCTAGTTAGTCCTCTCGGGTAAAATTGATTATTGGTACGAAGATTATATCTTTCTCGTTTATCCATCTCGATATGTACTGTTAATTCGATATTTAATTCTTTTGGTCATTGTACGCTTTGTTGATTCTTTCATTTGCGTTTCCTATCGATACATATGTTCTATCCTTTGTTTTTAAAGGATTCTCATGGCATTGATTCGTATTTATTTGCACCTCTGAAATCCCTTATATGTTTCGTAGCCTTTGGCTCGATATTCGTTTGCTTCCATACTATTTGATTCTGGGGATGATTTTAGTTTCATCGCCACTAAAATTGTGCCTAATTAAATGTGGAACCAAGTATCTTAAGACCTGGTTATGTGATAGAGATAGCTCATGGTAAAAAGGAAGAGACTGATATGATTGTCTGTAGGTGCATATTAGAACTAGGAAATTCCTTGATCACTATAGATTTGATACCTTTTCGACATGGAGCTTTTAATGTTATTGTGAGAATGGATTAGTTGTCTAAGCATAAGACTAAGATAGTTTTCCATAAGAAGGTAGTTAGGATACCTTTGGCAAGTGGTGAAGTACTTCGAATTCAAGTAGAGCGAATCCTTGAGAACCCAAAATATCTTAAGAGTACGAAATTAAATTAGCATAAATTAGATGATATCCCCATTGTACGAGATTTCCCTAAGGTGCTTCTTAAAGATTTAGCTGGATTACTACCCCTATTGACAAGTAGAATTTCACATAGTTATCCAAACAACTTCAAGAGTTGCAAGACAAAGGATTTATTTGGCCAAGTCACTCTCCGTGGGGAGCGCCTGTATTGTTCGTAAATAAGAAGGATGGTTTATTTCGTATGTACATAGACTACTGAGAGTTGAACAAGCTAACCATTAAGAATCATTATCCCCTCCACGATCGACAACTTGTTCGACCAATTGCAAGGTTTACATTATTTCTCTAGGATAGATCTATGTTCTGGTTACCATTAGCTAAGAGTACACGAAGCAGATATTCCAAAGACCACATTTAGGACGCGGTATAGACACTTTGAGTTTACGGTTATGCCTTTTGGGTTAACCAATGCACCAGCGGTTTTCATAGACTTAATGAACCAGGTGTGTAAGCCGTATCTAGATAAGTTTTCATTGTGTTCATTGATGACATTTTGATCTACTCGAAGTCTAAGGATGATCACGAAGTTCATTTGAAGTTACTTTTGGAGCTACTAAAGAAGGAGAAGTTGTTTGTCAAGTTCTCTAAGTGTGGGTTTTGGGTACAAGAAGTACATTTTCATGGGCATGTGGTAAATAGCAATGGTATTCATGCGGACCCAAGCAAGATTGAAGCAGTGAAGAATTGGAAAGCCCTTAAAACACGGTTAGACATATGGTCATTTTTGAGATTGGCATGTTACTATCAGCGTTTCATCGCGAATTTTTCTAAGATTGCTAAACCCCTTACTTTACTGACACGGAAGAATCAGAAGTAGGAGCGGGACATGGAACAAGAGGAAGCTTTTCAGACTTTGAAGGACAAATTATGTAATGCGCCAATATTGTCTTTACTTGATGGATCGTAAGACTTTGTAGTTTTCTATGATGCATCAAATCAAGGGATGGGATGTGTGCTCTTGCAAAGAGGTAAGGTGATTGCATATGCATCACGTCAGTTGAAGATTCACGAGAAGAACTATGCCACACATGATTTAGAGTTGGGTACGGTGGTCTTTGCTCTTAAGACTTGGAGGCATTACTTGTACAGGACAAAAAGTGTTATCTATACGGATCATAAGAGTCTTCAGGATATATTTGACCAGAAAGAGTTAAATAAGCACCAAAGAAGATGGGTTGAATTGTTTAGTGACTTCGATTGTGAGATTCGCTACCATCCAGGGAAGGCGAATGTAGTGGCCGATGCGTTGAGTAGGAAGGAAACAGTAAAACCAAGATAAGTGTAAGCAATGTCTATGACTATTTAGTCTAGCATTAAGGACAAGTTATTGGCTGCTTAGAATGAGGCGTCTAAGGAAGAGAACGTGCCAGCCGAAATGCTGCATGGCTTGGATCAACAAATGGAGAAGAAGGCAGATGGAGGTTTATACTTCATGGATAAAATATGGGTTCCTTTGATAAGTGATGTAAGAACCATAATTATGGATGAGGTACATGCTACGAGATACTCTATTTATCCGAGAGTGGATAAGATGTATTATGATTTATGAGACATGTATTGGTGGCCAAGTATGAAGAAGGATATAGCTACATTTGTTAGTAAGTGTTTGACTTGCTCAAAAGTAAAGGCTGAACATCAAAGACCATTGGGTTTGCTACAACAGCCAGAGATACCTGAGTGTAAATAGGATAGAATTACCATTGATTTTATCACTAAGTTTTCAAGGTCAAGTAGTAGGTATGATACGATTTGGGTAACAGTCGATAGATTGACCAAGTCAGCTTATTTTCTAGCTATACGTGAAGACTATAAGATGGAGAAGTTGTCAAGACTTTACATCGATGAAATAGTAGCGAGGCATAGAGTGCCTGTGTTGATTATTTTAGATCAGGATGGACGATTTACGTCGCGATTAGAAAACATTGCAGAAAGCCCTAGGAACGCGTTTGGATATGAGTATGGCTTATCATCCTATGGAAAAATTGAGTGTACCATTCAAACTTTAGGGGATATGTTGAGAGCATGCGTGATTGATTTTAGTGGAAGTTAGGATACTCATCTACCTTTAGCTGAGTTTTCCTACAATAACATTTATCATTCAAGTATTTGATGTGCTCCATTTGAAGCGTTATATGGAAGGAAGTGTAGGTCACCTGTCCTTTGGGCTGAAGGCAGATAGAATCGACTTATTGGTCCAGAAATGATGCAGGAAACTACTGACAAAGTAGTGTTATTTAAGGAGAGGCTCAGGGCGGCTAGTGACCGTCAAAAGAGTTATGCTGATAATAGGCGAAAGCCATTAGAGTTTGAAGTAGGTGATCAAGTGTTACTAAAAGTGTCGACTTGGAAAGGTGTAGTGTGTTTCGGAAAGAAGGGCAAATTAGCTCTGAGGTATGTAGGACCGTTTGAAATTATTGAAAGGATATGCCCGATAGCTTATCGTTTAAGATTGCCTCAAGAGTTGAGTAGTGAACACGACACATTTCATGTGTTGAAACTGAAGAAGTGTTTGGCGGATGCAAATCTGCATGTGCCATTAGAAGAAATCAAGGTAGACAAAACTCTTCATTTTATTAAAGAACCTGAAGAGATACTGGATCGTGAGGTTAAGAAGTTGAAACGTAGTAGGATCCCAATCGTTAAGGTTCGTTGGAATTTTGTGCGTAGTCCTGAGTTTACATGGGAACTAGAGGATTTTATGAAGACTAAGTATCCGAATTTGTTTGCTGAGCGTGTTGATGAGAGTACTTGTTAAAATTTCAGGACAAAAATTCTTTAAGGAGGGGATACTATGACAACCACGATTTGACGAGGTTAGTTTAATCGTTAGAGTTGGCTTGTCTAGATTTATGTGTGTAAGTCGATTTGGTAATATGGTATATGTGTTATAATATGTGGTTGGGATGGTAATAATGAATGATTTAGTCAATTCATTTCGGCTTGATGATGATTTAGGAATTTCAGTGCGTTTGGCGATTACAACATTTAAGAAATTAGCGTATCATGTATCGTTAATTTCGGGATGAGATTATTTAGTGAGTTGAGATTTAATAATTTATTGAGTAAGTGTATAGTAATAATAGTTGGGAAAATTTATTAGCATAAGTATTTTTATTTAAATTATGTGTGTTTATTTAAAGGTTTAAAGTAAATAAGTAATATATAGTTTTGTATTAAAATAAAATATATTTGTAAAAAAAAAAAATATATATATATATATATATATATATATATATATATATATATATATATACATATATATATATATATATATATGGGAGGACGAAATTTAATAAAAATAATAAAATTAAGTGGTGTTTTGGGTCAGCTTGTAGAGAAAGAAAAGAGGAAAGGAAAAGTCCACTTTTTTTAGGAAACTAGTGTGCAAATTTTTATATAAACCATATACATATATATATATATACATATATATATATACATATATATATATACATAT
>BQNB010205943.1:0-10582 GCA_026074375.1 Tanacetum coccineum | reverse complement strand
CCATTTCACCTTAGCCTACCTTGTGGTATGTAAATATCTATATGATTGAAATTGTTGGTTACCTAAGTCCATGGTTCAAGAAAATGAAGCTAGAAGATTGGCACTATTACTGGTGACATATTATTGATCATATGAAGACCCCTCGTTTCTATCACTTTTGATAGAACTATAAGCCACTTTAGTCATATAACTCATGATGTTGGTTACGTGTTATAAAACCAACAAATATAGAGGTGGTGTAACTATAAGCCTCCTAGTGTTTGGGAGGATGGGGAAACTATAAGCCATCCGTTGTGTGAAGAATGGGTTAGCATGCTCCGCAACATCTCATTATTAGCTAACCCACCATGGCGATATGATCAGATTTTTGCACCAAAGGACTTGGACTATGGATGGACAGTAGCCGGTAATGGATACCTTAGACTTTTACTTGACTATTTTGTTGTGTTTTTGTTAGCCTTAATTATATTAAGTCAAACAAGAATGTTCTCGGTCTCATTAAGTCAAATAGGTCTTGTTATGTAATAGGCTAGTCGGGTATCATCGGGCTTGGTTTGTAATCTAATGTTGTCCATGTTAAGGGTGAAAGCCCAAGTTTAGCCAAGCCCGGCCCGTTAAGAAAGCCCTTGAGCCAACTAGAAGGCTAGGGTATAAATATCCCTTCACCACACTTGGTGAAGGGTGTTGGTTACATTTTCTCACACACTTGTAATCCTCCAAACTCTCTCTAATCTAATATTCTCTTTGTTTCTCTCTCTACTTTCTCTCTCTAAGATTTCTTCTTATTTTCTAGCATATTGGTAAAGATTAGTGTTGTATAATGGATTAAACTAGTGGGATAACAATTATGAATATTAGGTCTCGGTCATTCATGTATGTAATGTTGTAATAGGCTAGATTAGAATACCAGGCTCGTTAATTATTAATTTATCGTATGTGTAACGGACTTAAAGTCTAACAAAACTCGAGCCCGGTCTGTTTCAAAAAATCCTTACACATCCTAAGCATGGTGTATGGGTATATAAACCCTTTTCCTTGGTGGAAAACGGTGCTGGTTGTTTATTTTCTCTTAAGCTAATATTACATCCTTCCACTTTTCTCTCTAACTTCTCTCTCTAGTTTCTCTCTCTAAAGTTCTTCTTTTTTTCTTATCTTTGATTCTTACCATGGTAAAGTGAGTGATTATTATGGGTTCCTACATATGGTATCATACGCCTCAGGTAGATAAGTGTTTGATTTGTGGTATTTAAGCTTATTTCGAGCTTATTAGCATACGGCTAATTTTGGTTTGGCTTATTTGATACAAAGCTTCAAGCTTTACATTTCTACTAGTTTCTAGCTTCGTTTCTACTTGTTTCGTGGCTTATTTAGTTGCTTAACAACATATTACAAGCTTATTTGTAGCTCATAAGTCGCGTCTTAGTAGGATTGTTTTTCTTGAGTTCTTAGTTTTTGTGTGTCAAAAGCTTACATCTTTCTTTGTTAAACCTATTAGTAGCTTATTTATCTTAGCTCTTAACAGATTATAACAGCTTATTCATAAGCTTTTAGGTTCGAAGCTTATTTTCTTTAAGTTCTTTAGCTTTCTAGGCAGCGGTTTGGCATTATAATAGTACTGTTTTTTGTTTGATAGTCGAATTTAAGCATAAGAACAAAAGGTAGTACTAACAGCGGTTTGTCAAGTGGTCCACACTTTGAAAGTGACATTCAGTGGTTTGGTAAAGTCCATAGCGGTTTGCTAATATTTGGCCACAGCGGTTTGATCAAACCTTTACTGTAGCGGTTTAATATAGGTTACGGCGGTTTATACCTTATCATGGTTTTCCGAAACGAAATTCTCGAGATTTATTTTCTTGGCAGCGGTTTGGTGTTCTCTTAAACAGAGGTTTACTAATTTTTAATAGGCAGCGGTTTAGCAATGTTTGCAGCGGTTTAGTACTCACAGCGGTTTGGTATTATTAGCCAGCGGTTTGGTAAAATTTTTATAGCAGCGGTTTGTTCATATCTTTGGCAGCGGTTTGCTTATTACTTAGCCAGCAGTTTGCTTTATAACTGGCAGCGGTTTGTTCACTAAATTGACAACGGTTTGTCGATTCCAGCGATTTGCCAAACATGTTTACGAAGACTTATACCTTTCATTGCAATTTAGGAAACGAAACTCTGTCCGTATGATTCCAAAGTAGCAATTTACTTAAAGAACAATTTGGCAGCGGTTTGCTAAAAGACTTTCAGGCCATTTCAATATTTAGACAAATTTCCGTGCAACACAAGTTTGGACTATTACTAATCAAGGACTTCTAAGAAACACTTAAACCTAAAAGACTATTAATTCTACAACAACAAACCTTAACTTTAAACAATTATACATTCACGGTTTTCTCTTGATTTAGTAAAATCCTAAAAAAGTCGCTTCTTTTCTCTATTTAAATCATAGATTTGTAAAATCCCGTGGACATTAATTAAATTCATTTAACCAGAATCCAATCACAACACATCTACTTAAGATCTTACAAATCACTTTCACTTCATAATTCAACAATCATTCATCGTGACTACTCTAATTACAACATCCATAATAGACAGTCAAATGCATAACAACATCATGGCAGCTAGTTTAAGGGATCGTCCACCAATGCTTGCAACGAGAAGATATGCTTAGTGACAATCACATTTCTTAAGATACATTGATACAAGACCGAATGGTGATACCCTGAGGAAATGCATTCTTGAAGTTCCTTACACACCTTCTACTGTCACAATTCCAGCTATACCTGCAATAGACGATTCTCTAAAAGTTCTAGAACGAACAGCAGTTAAGACAATCTTGAATATGTCTCCTGAAAACAAAGAACATTATCAATCAGAAAAGGAAGAAATTCATTTTCTACTGGAATTGGGAATGAAATATACTCAACTGTTGATGCTTGCAAGACAGCTCATGACATGTGGATAGCTATTGAAAGGCTACAACATTGTGAATCTCTTAATATTCAAGATGTCAAGACTAATTTGTTTTGGGAGTTTGGCAAATTCACTTCTCATGATGGAGAGTCTATGGAGTCATACTACTCTAAATTTTACAAGATGATGAATGAAATGATAAGAAACAACTTGACAGTTGTTACGATGCAAGTCAATGTTTAGTTTTTTCAACAACTTCAACCAGAATGGTCAATATTTGTGACAATTGTCAAGCAAAATCATGACTTAGACACAGTCTCATATCACAAGCTCTTTGACGTTCTGAAACAGTATCAAAAGTAAGTTAATGAAATTCGTGCTGAGAGAATAGCCAAGAATGCAAACCCATTAGCACTTGTTGTTGCTGCTCAACAATATCCAGATCCTTATTATCAAGCACCAAAATCTTACAAATCATATGCACCACCATCAAAACAATCATCTTCTACCAGATCTAATGCATCTACCAAATACAAAGGCAAAGAGATAGCTAAACCAATCACACCTCCATATGAGTCAACTTCTAAAAAAGACATTGATCTAGAACAAGCTCAGAGAGATAAGGATATGTAGAAAAACTTGCCACTCATTGCAAAGTACTTCAAAAAGATCTACAAACCTACCAACAACAACCTCAAAACTTCTTTAAACTCCAAAAACAAGAATCTGGATACTTCTCTAAGGTACAATAATGATAATCATGGGTAGTTTGGGAATCAGAGGACAATGACTGTTACTAGGGCTAGGGAGATTGTAGGCAGTCAAGTAGTGCAGCAGACTAGGATACAGTGTTTCAATTGCAAGGAATTTGGTCATTTTGCTAAGGAATGCAAGAAACCAAAAAGGGTAAAAGACTACATGTATCATAAGGAAAAGATGTTGTTGTGCAAACAAGCTGAGAAAGGTGTTCCACTACAAGTAGAGCAAGCTGATTGGCTAGAGGACACGGATGAAGAGATAGATGAACAATAATTAGAAGCACATTACAGCTATATGGCAAAGATTCAGGATGTTCCCACTACAGACTTAGGAACTGATACTGAGCCATTGGAATAGGTACAATACGATGCTGAATATAATGTGTTTGCCAATGAATGACAACATTCTAGGCAACCTGAATCCATTCATTGGCAAACACAAACATTCTAGGCAACCTGAATCCATTAGTAACACATGTGTAGTGGAAAAGGTTGATAGTAATGTCATTCCTGATTCACCGGATATGTGTGCTAATGATATTTAAACTGACCAAAATGCTGAAGAATGTGATGATGCGCATGTTGTGCTTGCTAAATTAATTGCAAATTTAACACTTGATACTGAAGTAAACAAAAATATTTTGAAGCAATTAAAGAAAGAAAATGCATCATTGACTCAAGAATTAAAAGAGTGCAAATCCAATCTTGAGGAGTCCAATACTACTCGTGATAGTTGCCTAATTGCACTTCAAAGTAAACAGACTGAGCTTGAGATGTACAAGACCTTAATTGACCGTACAGTTGATTATGACAAACCTGAACGTAAGTTAAATGAAACTCTAGGACTATTAGCTCAAAAATAAATTGACATAAAAGAAGGTTTAAAACTTAAAGCCTATGAAATTTTAGTTGTCAAAGAGAAACACGATGAGTTAGTCAAACAGAGTTTTTTTAACAAAGTCACATTACGAAGGTCTTGTCAAAGAGAAAACTAAGGTAATAACGGATTTGAAATTTAAGGAAGAAAAAGACATTGAAAAAATGATTTCAATGGGAAAGCAATTAAAGTTTTTGAATGAAATTGTTTATAAAAGGAATCAATCAATTCAAACCATTCATATGTTAGCTCCCAAAGGCTCAACATTCAATGGTAGACCAACTTTTGCAAATCTAATGTACCTCAAGAAAGCTCAATCTAAAAAGCCATGTTTGTATGAGATCCCATATGACATATCTGATCCTGCAAACAGATTCATCCTTGATAGGGAAGAGACCTTGACTCTTGAAAAAGAGAGTTGATCAAAATTAAATAAAGACTTAGTGAAACCTTATGATTACACAAAGCAAAATAGTCTTTATGAAATTTTTAAACTAGCGTCACAGGAATATCATGATCAGTTGGCACATGCAAATGAAGTAAGAAAAATAATATGGAGAAATTCTTTTGTTAAATCTAAACCAAATTTTTTCAAAAACATCAGTTTCTTACCTACTTCAAAATCAATCAGTAAAAGTAGAAAAGCTTATAATGTAATGACGAATAACATAAATCATTTTCGAGAACTTGTTGATCAAGCTTGGGAAAAACATTCTCATTATCATTTTCGTGCACCAACTGCTCATGATATGGAAATCCTAGTTAAAAACATGTTTGATGCCTCTTGCCCTAAAGACACAAAATGATAGTTTCAAATTTGTTCATGAACTCAAGCAAGAAATTCATGCTGATTTAAAGTATGTTGAATCCCTTAAAAAAGAAATAGACGAACTTGAATCTGATAAAGCAGATTTTTCAAACATGTATGATCTTCTTCTGCAAGAGTGTGTTTTACAAGATGTTATGTGCTCTTATTTGCATTCTTTATCTGATTTAGATGCTCACACTGAATTGCAATGCTTATATCTTCATAAAGTGAAAGAATGTGAATGTCTTACACAAAAGCTTTCTAAACAAACTGAAACTGTTAGTAAAGAAGTTTATAATGAGCTTTCATGAAGTTTTGCTAAATTAGAAAAACACTTGATTTCTCTTGAACTTGCTTTACAACAATATCAAGAACAAATGAAAAATGACACAGTTTGCAAAGAAAAAACATCAAATGTATTTCTAAAAGAACGTGAACAATATTTCAAAATACAAGATTTGAAAGCTCAATTGCAAGGCAAGAAAATTGCCATAAGTGGGTTAAAGAAACTCATTGAGAAATGCAAAGGAAAGTCTGTGGAAACTAAGTTTGATAAACAAATTGTTGTTCGACATTCAAATGCTCAAAGGATTCCAAAACCATCAGATTTAGGCAAACCGACTCCTTTTTCAGACACTTTTGAGATGTAGAAACCAAGAAACACTTTCTGTTCACCATGGTAACCAAGAAATAATGATGAGAAGAAAAATTAAAGAAACGTAGAGAGAGGTTTAGAGAGAAGAAAAAGATGGTTGATTTCTTGTAAATGAAAACCTTACAAATGAGAACCAACACCCTCTCTACACTTAGAGAGGGGTATTTATACTTACACCATGGGTCGGCCATCATTGGCTTGTTGGGCCGAATGGTATTTTATCTTGGGTCGGGCTCAGGATTACTTTGGACCTTAGTCCGAAACACGTACACTATTAGATTAATTAACGAGCTCAATTCCCATTCTAGCCTATTACAACATTTACTAATAAAGACCGTGTTTCCATAATTAGTAGTCGAGCTTCCTTTTAATAGTCGAGCTTCCTTGTTCGACTCAATATTTTGAGGCTAACAATCTCCCCCGAAGCAAGGTTTCCTTATGGAGGTATCTTGTATATTCTGAGCTTCTATGTTATTTGAGGCTAACAATCTCCCCTAATGCGTGGTCTTTGAATTCCTGAGGTGAGATCTTGAATCTTGCTCCCTTGAACTTCTTAAGATTGCTTTATCGTTGAGTTCTTGAGTCATTGGTCTTTATTATGTTGTAGACTTGTTCCTTCATGTTGTGTGATCTTTGATCTTTAGCCTTTGTCATTGTCTTTTGACTTCGTCTTTGATTCGAGATCTCTAAATCTTTTCCTTGTTTGTCTTGATCGTCTTTGCCACCTTGCGATCTTGTGTCTTGACCAACATGCTCATACTTTGCATCTTATTGAAAGCTCTCTAATAATCTCCCTTGAAGCTTGGTTTCTGAGGAGTTATCTTTAATATCAGAGTTTGTGGAAGTCTTTGTCTTTAATTCTTGCGCTTTCTTGATTCTTGAATCTTGATGCTTATAGTATGTCTTTGTAGTTTGAGCATGAGTATGTGGTAATGAATCCTAATCTGCTAGGATGAGGCTGCAACACCATCGTTTGTATCTGCATTTGAATGTTAGTGATAAACAACAGATATGGACAAATATGGCTTTGTCATTCATCAGATCGGATGAATTAACTCCGGTTCCGGTGAGAGGACTATTTTATAGTATAAATATTGTACATTGTGATCAGGTTAGGTTCAATTTTAGAAGAACCTCCCTTGACAGGGTTTCTAGCTTAAAGTTTAGTATTCTCTAACGCGTATGCATTAGGATCACCAGACTGCTTGTTTCAACAGAACGTCTCAAAGCAGACAACACGATATGAGTGAATCAGATAGTTACTATCTTTCTGATTGAGTCATCAATTCATTTACTAGACTAAATCGATATCCAGTTGACACAAGCTTGATTCATATAGAATCTTGCAAGTCACCTACCAAGAGCTTGTTTGATGTTGGCTCAAGCAGGATTTCTATATTCACTGTGAATACATAAGTATCACTCGGATGTTCTGGCAAAATCATAAGGATAATGCGTAGGACTCTTGTTAACAACTTGTGAACTTATTGGTGTTCAACAAGTGTTTGTCATGGAATGTGTCCTAGTGATATTTATTTATTGATCTCTTGGCTCTAGAACTCGATTAGTGCATTTTGGTTTTAGTACTCGAAGGCTGGAGCAGTCTGCCACATATTCAATATCAACTAACTCGGAGTGAGAAATTCAATAGAAGTCGTATGTATCTCCGTGACAAATGAGACAAGTTTTTGTTGAGAGATATTAAGCATATAGATCTTGATTGATGACTAGTGTGTGAAAATGAAGGTGTAATTAGTATGTGTGTTTAAAAAGAGAAATACCTAACTTGCCTTTTGATTAAAATGAAATTGTTACCCTTAACCTTGGCATAAATACTATTTATACCCCTTGGTTAACTATCCTTATTGAACTTTCCTAACTTGACACAAATAGTCCCTACACTTTATAATAGTGCTTACAAGTAGAACATTTCTTTATTTCTAACATTCTCCCCCTAAATGATATACTTGGGAACTATCCTTATTTTGTTTTTGATGACGACTTCTTCCTTATGCTTGAACACTTTATTCTGAAGTAGTATGTCATTTTCCTTTTCTTTAAAGCTCGAAAACGCTAAGAATTCTTTATGAAAGCTGAGGACGACCTTGTAATATATCTCTCCCGATATAATTTTCTCCTCATATATGATACTTTATCTCTGAAGGTATCAAATCTACTTTCAAACTCAAAATCAGCATTCTCAAAAGCTAACTTGATCTTCTTTAGCAACTTGAATCTTTAACAGCTTATATGAAATCTTTATCTTTGAACTTGATCTTGAATGTAAATTTCAATCACATAATGTTGCTGATGAAAGATCTTGACACACGATGATATTGATTGAGCATTTCTTTGTAAAAGACTTAAACACTTGACTTTTCACATGAATCTTCATACTCTTTAAGCTCCCTGTAACATTCCGTACTTAAGGTCATTATTTACTCCGAGCTTTATTTCTATTTTCATTTTTAAGCGAGTTATTAATTCTACGTTTACCCGATTTAGTAAGATTTTCTCGTTTTTAGCTTTGCGCGAGCCGTAATTAGAAATCTATTCCGTCTTCGCATCTTAAGTGATTTAATAATCTCATAATATCCCCCGATGATTATAATTCTCATCATTTTCCTCTTTCCGTTGTGATTCGCGTTTACGTAAATTCTTGCTAAAACTCGCGTCTTTACCTTTAAACTTTACCTTTTTCTTAATTATACTTTACACAATACTTTAATTAAACTTATAACATAAAAATCAAAAAAAAATATAAACACACAAACCAAGGCCCTATGGCCGGCTTGGCTAACACCACACACAAACCAACTTTTCATTTTTCTATAACTTCATCATTCATTCCATTTTTCCACACATGCAAACCTTCCATTTCTCAAAATTTCAAAATTTCTCTCTTCCTTCCCTTCTTCTTGGTTGCTGCCGAAAATAGACTCACCACCACCACCATCATACAAAATTTCTCATCTCATTTTTATCCTCTTAACAACATCCATAAGCCTCTTGCAAAGTTTGGTACAATTTCTTGAAGATTTGAAGGTGTTTAGGGCTTGTTTTCTTGGGTTTTCTTGAGGGTTTTGATTGGGGTTTTGCTAGGAGAGTATTATCATCATTAGAGGAAGGTTAGAAGCTTAGTAATCTTGGGTTTCTTTGGTTCGAATTCAGCCAACACAAGAAAGGGTGTTCTTGGTTGATTCACTAGCCTAAATCTCTTTTTGTAAGCCCTAATCTTTCTTTATTAGTCTTATCTTTTTTTATTTCTTGTTTTCTTTAATTTTAAATCCATGAAAATGGATGTTAAGTTCTGAGAATATATATGTGATAATGTTCTTGAGAGTGTTTTCATTTAGTTATGGCATTGGGTTAGGTCTTAGATAATTAAAATGATGTTTAAAAAGGTTTTGAGTTGAAATAATGGGACTGTTTTGAAAACAGTAGCAAAACGTGTGATTTTCTAAACTTTTTTGGCCTGGAGACTATGAGTAAATTACATGGCTGGAAAGATACATGTCTTAGCATCATAGGATAGTTGGATGCTCAACCAACTCCTTGGGATGAGTGAGTTATGGCCAAAACAAGAAGATAGGTCAAATCTGGACATGTGTTTGGAATACGAGTTAAACTCCAAATTTTTGCCATAAAATAATAGATCTTTTTTATCGGGACAGTAGTAGACATCATAAGGAAACCATAGCTTTTGACCTCACCTTCATTGCTATCCTGGTTTGGGATTTATGGCCATTTTAGTAGTGGGTAAAGTTTTTGCTAACTTTCTGTTTTGGACAACCAGGGGTAAAATGGTCTTTTCACATAGTTACGAAACTTTGTAAATTATAAGACTTACATTTCTGGAAACTAGACTCAAATAGATTGCCAGGGGTGCAAGCCTCACATATAGAACATTTGTGAGCTAGGAGATATGAGTCCGTGAAGTCAAGTCAAATTCAGAAACCTAGTTTTTACGTCTAGTCTAAAAATTGTAAAACGTATAGTACACCGTGATAAAATAAAAGTTAGAGGCCAAAACTTGGTAGATATTCATTTGCCTATAAGACCAGGTCACAAGTCAATTTGGGATTAAAAAGGACTTGGGGAAGTCCTAGTGAAATGCCATGCTTATCTTGGAAACACATCTCATGATCACATGCTCAATTTTTATGTATTATTACTTTATACGTATTAAATCGTGTCACGTATTTTAGGAGGTGCCTAGGAGTACTTCCCGCTCATTCAAGACTCATAATACTTCTGATCTAATTGCTCTTACGGTGAGTTCATAGCCCCACCTTTTCTCTTTTAATGGTTTTCTTAAACTATTTTTGGGGTGAGAATACATGCTTGTTTTACCGAATAACTTATCGGTTACTACTACATAAGCATTACATGAATGTTTTTACTAAAGCTTTTGCTTATCTACCACGTGATTTCTAATACATGTTTGATACATGCTTGTTTTATAAACTGGACACAAGAAACTTTATGGTATGCTGTGTCACACCTCGCCAAGGCGGAAGCACGAGGTGAAACTTCATGGATATCATTACAACACAATGGCGTCTACTATAGAGATACTAAAA
>BQNB010205942.1:0-10582 GCA_026074375.1 Tanacetum coccineum | reverse complement strand
AGTTTATGTTTTGTTATCGACAAAACAAAGTGAGATCGTAAAATATAAAGATAAACGTTTTTACGGTTTACTTTGTATTAACAGTCTATTCGATTAATTTTGTTAGTAATCTGTATTTATCTTAAATTTGATTAGGATCTTGTAGTTTGATGTTGCAACAAGCCAAATAACACTACATGTCACAATTTTTGTATAACAAATATCATATAAAATCTTTTAAAGTACAAACTGATCAAGCACAAACACTGTCAAAAACTAACGTACATAATTAAGTATGATCAACTAAAGCTATTACGACAAGATTTATGCGGAAAAGACACGTGATTGTGACATATAAGCATATACATGTGTGTATTTCTCGATGCTCTATAGACAAACACACAAAATGAATGTATAAATATATGTGTGACTGTGTATGTATATCTTCATGTTCATGTCTTAGACATTAACGAGTTGCTCCACGTTCACTGGAGTCGCAACATCTTGTGATCCACTATAGATATGGCCAGCAAATATACTAGATGTACTCTCTGTAGGATGGTATAGATCCCAAAATAGATGGTTTTTTCGGTTTGGGCAGTATGTTGAAATTGGGATACAAGGGACGTCGGCTTTCAGGTTGCCAAGACCGCAACAAGCTGCTTTTATCTCCGTAATTCCTGAAACAAAGCCAATATTGTGAGATGTTTATAATGTCAATCTTGAGTCCAAACTATGCAAATCGCTTGTTAAATGAGTATTACCATATTTTTCAGGATGTTGGATGAGGCCATTCATAACGTCGTATGTATCAAAATAAGAATAGTGCATATCCGATGATTCTGCTTTCATTTCATGTAGCGAAGCCTTTAGACCTTCGTTGTACTTCACTGACCAATAATTCGCTTCCACCTTACAGTCAGTGCTGTTTTGTTTCCTTTGCGCCGGACAACAACCAATCACGCCCACTCCACTCACCACAAATTTACGTGCTCCCATCTCATACATTCTCTGTAATTAAACCAACCATTTTAGTATTTTACATAACCATTTGGTGCGACGTAAAATTAAGCTACATTGATCTAAAAGCCGAGAATCCAAATTTTGTACCTTCATAAGTCCTTTGAGTGTGGAAACCATGAGATCGACATATTGTTGAGGAGTGTATTGCTTAGAGATTTTAGAGTCCTTGTTGAAGTAACCAAAAAGATCATTGCTTCCAATAACGACCAAAAATAAAGACTTGGATAAGTGGGCTTGGGCCTTATCTAAGCCCATTTGTTGAACTAGTTGGTCATGAACTAATGAGTAGTAGCCCACTTGCTTGGTCAATGGAATTGATTGTCTCTGTAATTAAAATAAAATAAATATATGTCAAAATAAATGATTTATATGAAATTAAATTGGAGTAAATAACATCTGCGGGGATAGCTCAGTTGGGAGAGCGTCAGACTGAAGATCTGAAGGTCACGTGTTCGATCCACGTTCACCGCATAATTTTTTTTATTTTTTTACAAATTTTTATTTATTTATTTATAAAAGTTGTGTTTTGTTGATTTTATGCACACATGTAATAATCTTCTTTATGAATAATCTTGAAATAAATGTCATCTTTAGAAAGAAAAAAAAATCACTATTTATATAAATATAGAGAAAAATAAAGTTTGTATGATTTCCAAAAAAGTTATATAAAAAAATTAGCATTTTATTATAACGCGGAAGAATATGATTCCCATACAAATCTTAGTGGCTTTTCTGGACTTCACTAAGATGTTTCCTTTATTCTTTTCTTTTCCAGCTTTTCAATAGTTTTATAGTACTACTTTTATTCTTGTCTAAACTGGAAAAGGTGCAAATGTAAGTGTACATTGTAACTTGAGTAATCCAAATCTTATGAATGACCTTTACTTGACAAAACATGTCTTTTTCTTTCTATAACTTGAGTAATAAGCAATGTTCTTTAAAAAAACATCATTTTCTGTTACTTTACCAAGAAACCTAAATAGGTGAAGTATTTTTCATTAACAATGATTATTCTGACATTTTTGCTGACTAATTCTTTAGCCTTCGCCGTCAACCATACCCAAAATGAGTATAGTTTGTAGCAAACAAGATTCAAACTTGAATCTACACATTTCAACAATAATCACAAAATTACTACCAATTTAATCACCATTTAAGTTAATGTTTTTGTGTTCATTAATAATAACCCTAATTATAGCATTGTAAAGTATTCAAACTTATCATGTATGAAAAAGACATTTTTTTTACAATCGCATTTTCATTCAATTTTATTTATGAATAATGTCCCACCATTTACTAGTAACTAAAAGACCAAACATAACTATCACCCCAACACATGTTCTTCCTACATCCTACACCATATTTACATTATCTTATATCCTAAGTGATTTCCAAATTTTGATATCTAAATGATGTAAGGCATGTTTGAGCTCCAGCTCCAGCTCCTCTAACTTAGTAGTCAGCTCTTCGATTAATATGAAAGTCAAGTCAATTCGTTTAAAAAGATAGAAATTGTCATCTTTACCCTTCCATCTTCTTGAACTAGTTGACTTGACTTCGGTATTAACCGAAGAATCCGCAGCTAAGTCACAGAAGTTGGAGATCGAACATGCACAACGTCACTAAGTTTTGTTCTTTTTTCGTATGCTTAGTTCTTTTAATCATATGAATACATGAATAAAAAATCATACAAAAATATACTTACAAATAGTTCATCTGTTCCATTGAAGATTCCAGCACCTCCTGATGCAAAACTGACTCCTGTAGTCACCGTTGCACTACTGCTACTCAACTTTTTCGACTTCGACACGAGTGAAAGATATGGTGGCGCAAAAGGTAATCCAACTTTCTCAGCTGCATCAAAACAAATCAAATTAGTAACCCATATAAAATAAAAATCGTGCATCAAGTAGTTGTGCATGGGAAGTAGTTAACAAATCCAATGCACAACTTTGTAAAGTTGATGCACATGTTTTCACGTTTCTAACGAATATTTATCTTTTTATTGTTCGTTTGGTGGACGAAAGATACATACCAAGAAAATCCGCAGCGTTTTTCCCATTACTAAACCGACCGGTAGCTTTTCCTGTAGGAAAATCCATACCATTATGGGGAAAATCGGCTTTTGCAAGAGACAAGGACAAGTAGTTATTATTTCCAACATCGACTAACGAGTCTCCAAATACGTAAAGTCCGGGAACTGACTCACACAACACATTTGATTCGAACACGAAAACACACAAGAAAAAGAACAAAGCAATCATGCTAAATGAAGCCATATATATTGGCTTAGTGAATGAGTGTTTTTGTGTCAAACTATATGTGTTGATGGATGGTATATTGAATGAGTTTATATATAGATGAATGTGTAAACAAAGTTACAAAATAAGAGTGTGAACGTGTAGAAGAAAAAAATGTAAGTTATTATGATTCTGATATGTTGAGTTGTGTACGAATAACGTGTGCGTGCTTTATAAGGTGGTCCAATAAATTCGTAAATAATGGTCCATGTGTAAATGATTATGTTAATTTGTCAAATTTGGGGGATATTAGATGACAAAATGTTATTGTCAAATTGCTTTGAGTAAAAATGTAAAATGGGTAAATCTTATATTTGTTTAATAGATTTGGTCGTTTTCATTTGTTATATAAATCTATCGAAATTTTAACTTCTTTAACAGAATAACGAATGTTGGTGTACTAAATAAAACTTGGATATTTTTTTGTCTTTGATCACATAGTTTAGAATATCTTCAAAACAAATAAACACAGATTTGCAGTGTTAGTCAACATATTTGTTACGGAGTAGTTAATATTAGAAAAATAAAAATAACTTAATTATGGTAATTTTTTGTTTAATGTTAAAAAATAAAGAAAACTTAATTATGATAAAAAAAACTTAAATATTATTTAATTCTTATATCTTAAAACTTTTATTATTTTACGTTTAAAAGTCACACCAAAACCACAAATTTTCATGCATAATTATTTGTCTTCGCTTTGCAGGGGTATACGTCTAGTATTTATTATCAGGTTAGCCCCCACTTCTAGATTATTTCATTGTAAATATATTGTGACTTATATCGTTAGAATACAAGATTGATTACGAATCACAATATATAATTATAATGTAATAATTTAGAAATTTACTAAGCCTATAATAAATATTAACTAACAAATATGTCGACTAACATTTAGTTGTACTAGTAAATTTTTTATTTTTTTTGGAAATGAGTTGCACTAGTAATTTGATATCATATTTTTTTTAACAGCAATTTTATTGAAACAAAACTAACAAGAAACTAGTAATTTGATATCATATAGCTAGTTAGAAATAAATAACATATCTTACAAAAATAAATTTTTGTTATGATAATAGTTGCGTCACTTCTATTTTAACTTTTCCATAACAGATATCCATTTTTAAATTTCTTTTTTTAGTAACAGATATATTTGACATTCATATTTTTCGTCGTCATGTGTTCCACGATGATTCTCTCCGTTTTTTTTATATGTATTCACATATATAGAAAGAAAAGAATTTCATCATTCACTCATTCTAGCAATCCTATTCATCTATATTTTTGTTCCTAAATCAAAATATATAATCGCACATTGAATTTTATTATAAACAATCTATGTATGTGTCTTCAAGATTCCTACCATTGTGTACCTAAAGTCCTAAACTAACAAAGGCCTTGTGCAAAAACGTACATGATAATTATACATGACAAATAAAAGTTATACTCGTATAAGAACAACTATTGATAATTAAAAGATACCAGTATTTTGATGATGTGGCTTCATATTTAAATTTTAATTATATTACGTTAACAATATTTGTTGAAGGTGAATTTTAATTCTTTAAGACCCCAAATAACAAGACATACATTTTAACGCCTCCATAATTTTGAGGCTCTTTGCAATAGCACACCTCATGCGGTCTTAATTATATCAGCGCTGGTTTAAAATATATGCAATTCTTATCGATGATAACTTATTTTGCACTAAAAATGAAATACGAATATCTAGTCAACTTTGGAGTATATATACGTGAGATATCAATTTCTATCATTCTGTGTATGGGGTGTCATGAACATTCTAATTTAGATTATTGCAAAATGTCAACGTACATGTCAATCATTAATCTTCTTCATCAATATTCAATATAATTGAGGTTTTGTTATACATATATATTTTTCAAATATATATATCCTTAATTTGTTCATACTCATCGTTTCCATCCTCATTATATATCGCGATGGTTTACAAGGTCAATGTGATTGATGGTTTACATTTTGCTCGTTGCGGATTAGCCCGTTTGATCTTTAGTTTTATTGCGTGTTTTTCGGCTTTGTATGTATGTGTCTATTTAGATCAAAGAATATTTGCGTGCATGTGTTTGCTTCATTTTTGTTTGGGCTATTATTGGAAGAACGACATCGATTAGATAGATGATTACCAAACAAAAGGGATCATGTAAATGTGTTTTCATGTATATAGCTTGCTAGCTCATTTATATCAAACAAACACAAATAAAACATCAAAAAGTGTATTTTTTAAATAAGAGTAATATGAAATACACAATCAATTTCTTTTTACTTTTAGTAATGAATAATTAATTTGGCACAATAAAAAAAAAGTATAGATGGAGATGGAGGGAGTATTTGTTAGATTTAAGATATTCTCATGTTCATATGAATAAATTTGGGACGGAGGAAGTATTTCAATATGCCCCGCTACTCTAATTGTGAGAGATAATTACGAGTCATGTTCAAATGAAACTGAAATGATTTTAATCCATCTTTGAATACGTTGAAACTTCCAAATTAATAGTTTAGTCACACTTGTCATTTGGTTTCGAGCAATGTTGGGTTCACACAATTTTTACAAACAAAAATTCACACATACATGTGGCATGTGCGATGTTCCAATTAAATTGTATGAAGTGTTCTCTTTCTTTCTTTTCACTTTCCATAATCGATTGACACCTATATGTGTGGATATTTTTTTGTAAAAATTATGTGAGTCTATCATTTCTCGTTGGTTCTAGCTTTTTATGCCTTAAACGATTACGTTAATATGACCAATTTTTTTGTAAATAAGTTTGCGTAAGTTATTCAACGACCTAAATAAATAACATGATAAATAACTAAAAAAACATATCGCATCATATCTATAACGACATAAAGACCACTGCATGTCTTTATCATGTTTATCTTTTATCGTGAAATTTTAGTTTTATAACCACGTGTAACTCGTAATATGGTTTTAAAATCTATCTTTAAACCAGCAAAAGAGATGTTTGTGTATTAACTTAACCACTGGCTTGAAGCTAGGTCCAGGGTGTGTTTGGCGCGAAGCATTTAATAGCATTTAGAAGCAGTGAGCGGTGAATGTTGAATGTTGTGATGCTCGTTTGGCAAGCACCATGCAGCTTTAACTATTTTTTTTGAAATGTTCATTTTTCAACGTTTTATGAAGGAACATTTAAAAGCTATCTTACACATTACACATACGATTACGTTACCAAACATTTTCATAAAAAAATGCTAATACTCATTGCTATTGTTAGTGTTATTTTAGCCGAACACACCCCTAATGTCATGATACCCCTTGCTTTAATGGGTTATTATTGATTACATTCTAAATAACAATGACAATGACATAGAAAATGATCACATTAAATGAAAATGTTAATTATAAGTGATTTGGGACTTTAGGGTCATTTAACTAGGAGAACATATATGAACCATCTAGAATAATGGTGTAAACAAGATCCAATAATGGTGGAGATGGCCTAACATATTGGCACAATCATAGAAATGCACTTCCATTACTCTATCCACTCGTTTATTTCATACACTATTCTCCTCACCTTGTGGTGTGAGTTGTAAATAGATATTGTTGCCACATGATTCATATTATATTTATATTATTGATTTAAGAAGATTCTATAGAGAATTGTTTTTTTAAAAGTATCAAAAAATATTTGTTAATTTGATTGATTAAGGAGGCTATTAAGTGATGTTTAGGTGTGTTTTGCAAATAGGTATATATCGGGTAATGATGGTTGGATGTTCGGTTTTCTTTAATTATGGCTTGATTTTTCCTCTTGAAAATAAGGTGGTAATTACATAATCTCACACTAATGCCATGTTAAGACCTCGTCTTGTAGGGTCATTATGGTTTGCATAGTGTAGTTACATATCGAACAATAGATAGTACAATTGGTTAGAGACCATTAATCCTAAACGAAACTACTCACATTTGTAAAATTTAGCTCCAACAACTTTTGACTGGAATGACTGGCTTATGTATCCTCTTTCGATCACGCGTAATGGCAATGGTTAGCGCTGCTTTTGGTTTTTTCCTGAAGCTGGCGTTCAAGTTCGCTGGGTTGGCGTACATGTACGCCAAGGTTTTTTCGTTTGGCATCTTCGTCGGTTTTGAGGATGGTTCTTCTTTTCATCCTTCTCTCGGGACTTGTTTGGGGTTTCATCAAAATCCATCCCGAAGTGAAAACCGATGGTCCGGCCTCCGGGATGGGGGGTTTTTCTTTTGCCGAAGTGAAAACCGATCTGTCGGCCTTCGTGTCAAAAGTTTTATCTTCCCTTTTGATTCCCTCGCAGTTAAAGTCTCGGGATTTTACCATTTTTTGATGTTATGTAATTCTTTTTGTTGACTCTATTGTACTTTAAGTTTCTAGCGTCTTGCTAGACTCTTTTTTATATATATTCCATCTTTGCCTTTACAAAAAACAACTTTTGAACCAAAAATTATACTCAGTAACCGGTCATATTATTAGGCAGTTAATTAATTACTGTATAAGAAATGTAACTACATGTGAATTTGAAGGTAGTCACATGTGATGTATTGATATATGCATGCATCAAATCTCGTAAAGAATAAAAAATCAATCTTATGGATTCACCTTTGCTTTAGTACGAACGAGGTTTGAGAGCCCGCGCTTCGCCACCGGGCTTTGATTTTGTCGTTGTGTTTTACAGAAATCCATGTTACATTTTTCAGATTTCTCTATTCAGAAGATACATGTCGAGTTACAACATAATAACAACCTGATACCATCAGTGTTGTAATGTTACCCACTTCTTTTCCAAAAGTACAAAATAAGGCTATTAGGATTAAATGTTCGCAATGTTGCAGCACAGACATCAAAATACCAAAAAACCGCTTCAATCGAAATATAATGTTGCCTAAAACACATGTACAGCCGACACTGATACTCATGACTTGTCATCCGTATAAATTGCATATAGCGTGAGTTACGTACCATGCCCTGCCCTCTATTTACGTATGGTCACCCGCTGCACAAAACGATAGATTGACTTTTAGAACAATTATGCAGGTAACATTCATTGGTTATTGTCATTTAAATGCATGGTTTAAATAGAAACTCTTAATGAAGCAAAGGGTAACAATGTAGATAAATAAGCTAACAGTGAATGTCTATAACTTAGATCAGGAAGACAATCGTTCATCTCTGACGTTTGCCATATACATGTAATTACTAATATGTTATTTAGTTGGCTTATATGTTCGGTCATATTTTACCTAATTCTTTTGGTCTTGGAATTAGCCTATTATGGGCTCGTGTTACCATAAGACGATAAGATTGCATCTGGTATGTATGTGTACTACACACATGTGCAACAATTTATAGCTAAGAACTCTTGCTAAACACGACCGACTTTTAAATCCTTTTTATTTTGACTCAAAGAACAATTAAAAGAACATGTAAATTATCTGGTATAGATGTGATATGTAAACATATACCGACACTTGCAGCTGTGGTCGCGTAGTATTATCTGTGCATTACAATACTTGTTTCGACGAATACGAGAGCGGTGAAAGATATATGCTCACAAAACTGAGCCAAAAGTTCTTAGACAACAATCATGCCTTCTTCCTTGTAATCTTGATCAGCCTGATTAAAAAAATTAGATAATTAATTTCTTATTTAGTTAACATAACCCACTGAAACAAACTTTAAATTACAAAATATATATGTTACATCAATATATTAATATTTATACATACCCTCTCGAAGGCGGTTTCAGATTCGCTAGTCGTCTCTCAAGTGTGTCAGATGAGCTAATAAGCTTATGAACTGAAATATGGTACAAACTCCAATTTATAAGTTCATAAGCCATTTGCCTAAGCATAATTTTGGGCTTATCAACTTATGTGACTTCGTCTTAAGTTTCATAAGCCCTTTTTTTGGGTTATTTTGGAACTTATGGGCTTAAATAAGCTTATTTTGAATCATGATAAGCTTATGTGATAAGCTTATCTAAGCCAATAAGTTTCAATGCAAAACAAGGGATAACAAAACACCAGTAGAATTCACATAAGCTCATAACAAAACACGGGTTATATATAATTTACATACCTGGCCTAGTTCCTTTGATTTTAGGTCGGCGAATGCCCCTCGGATGTCGATAAATGTGACAACAGGGAACCCATGGTCGTCTGCGTATTACATCATTCTTAGAGCCTTACGGTACCTGTAAAGAAAGGACATAAATTGGTAAATCCATCTTTACTTTTTTTAATAGTGCATAGTAATATCATTGTAAAATCTTACCCATGTGGTGTAGGCATTCCATCTCAACCCGACCCGACCCGTTTGAGATGTGTATGCAAATATGTGTAGGCATTCCATCTCAACCCGACCCTGTCATTGTAAAATCTTACCCATGGAATGCCTACAACATATACTATTTTCATACACATCTCACTCCAATGGTGCATAGTGTTGATAGAAATAATGCCTAAAAACATTATTAATATTTTTCACATCTTTACGTTTTGATAATCACAAAATATAAAAACGTTCAATGAAAAATTAAACGTAAACAAGTAATTAGTAGTAAATTTTCATTTCGAAAATTATATCACTTAAAGGTATGAATAAATAAAGGGTTTTTGGTTAGATAGGTTACCAAACTTTCAACTTTTGTTCGCCTAAGTTACTAAACTTTTTTTTTGTTCAATTGGGTTACTGGACTATCGAAGTTTGTCTGTAAGGTTACTGAACACCTAAAGTGTGTTCAATCAAGTTACCCCGTATACTGGCAACCGGTTGATTTTGTTATTTACTTATCCACGTCAGATTTTTGTGGGACCCGTTAGCCAAGTCAGCTTTCCACTTGTATTTAATCTTTATAAACAAACAAAGGGTCAACCCTACCCCCAAATTTTTTTACCCAATCCTCCTCACTCATCTAGGGTTTACTTCCAAGATCTCCAATTAAGCATAACCCTCAAAATGGCAAATAACAATCTTTGTTGGTGTGGATTATTAGCTACATGCAGAACTTCATAGACAATGGACAACCCAGCTCGACGATTTATTGGTTGCCCTAACTACTTAGATCCTAACCTGAATTGCAATTAGTTTAGGTGGGTGGATTGTTAATTGCCAAATCAGTGGTATCAAAGAAGGATGTATCTCCTTCATTCCAATCTAAGGACTGTTCAAAATGATTTGAGGGTTGCTCAAAATGTTTTAAGGGCTGCTCAAGATGATTTGAGGGCTGCTCAAGATGAATTAGTG